>JADBJO010019728.1:10000-32678 GCA_016801955.1 Conus betulinus | reverse complement strand
CTCTCTCTCTCTCTGGTCTCTTCTCTTCTAGCGGCTCTCTCTCTCTCGTTTATTTTTGTTTGTTTCTTTATCAAGAAATGATTTAACAAACAGCCGTCTCTCTTTTAGCTGGATGATGCACTATTACCATCGGCTTCGCTAAAAGTTTGATGGGGGGGGGGGCTTTCAAGTCATTTTGGTGTGTACACTAGCTGTCGTTTGTTGTCACTGCTTTGTGGCTATTGTTGTTGCTGTGATGTTTGTTCTTGCTCGTCTTCTTTTTCTTCTTTTTTCTTCTTCTTCTTTTCTCTGCGCTCCTTGTGTTGTGAGAAGTGGGGGCGTTTTTTATGTTTGTTTATTATTGTTGTTTTGGTTTGCTTCTTCTTCTCTTCTTCTTCTTCACCTACTTCTTCTTCTTCTTCTTCTTCTTGGATCCTCGCTGCTTCCTCCTTTCTCCTCTCTCAACTCTCCATACTTTTTCAATCGCTTCTTTTCTGTTATATATTTATTCTGGTTCCTAAGTTCTGTTCGTATCTGGCCGCTCCTGCCTTTTCTATTGCTATTCCATCTGCGCCCGTTGTCTGTCAGTCTTCGTTTCGTTCTGTTTGCCTTTTCTGTTGTATATCCAATCTGCCTTTTCTATTGTATTCCATTTTTCTTTCTGTAGTATTCCATCCGCCTTCCTGTGCCCTTTCTGTTGTATTAAAATACCTTTTTCGGTTGTATTCAATCTGCCTTTCTTTCTGTTATGTTCAATTTGTCTTTCTGGTTTGTATTCCATGTGCCTTTCTGTTATATTCAATCTGCCTTTCTGTACCTTTCTGTGTTTCCATATGCCTTTTCTGTTGTATTCCATCTGCCTTTCTGTCTGTTGTATTCCATCTGCTTTTTCTGTGGCTATTCCATCTACCTCTCCTGTTGTATTCAAAGCTCTGTCTGTTTTGCCCTTTTTGAATTCCATCTACCTTTCTGTTTGTATTCTATCTGTCTTTCTGTAGTATTTCATCTGCCTTTCTGTTATGGTCCAATCTGCTTTGTGTTGTATTCCTTCTGCCGTTCTGTTGTATTCCATTCTGCTTTTCTGTTAATATTCGATCTGCCTTTCTGTTGTATTCAATCTGCCTTTCTGATATATGCAGTCTGCCTCTCTGTTGAATTCCATTCGGCCGTTCTGTATTATTCCACCTGCCTTTCTCTGATAGTCAATTTGTCTTTTCTGTTATATTCAGTCTTCCTTTGTGTTATATTCAATCTGCTGCCTTTCTCTTATAGTCAATCCGCTTTCTGTTATATTCAATCTGCCTTTCTGTTAGGTTCAATTTGGTCTTTCTTTTGTATTCAATCTGCCTTTTTGTGTTGTGTATTCAATCTGACCTTTCTGTTGTATTCAGTCCCTGCCTTTCTGTTGATGTTGAATCCCCGGCTAGTAGCCACCAACTTCCCACTTAGTATTGTCTTCCCAAATGGGAAGTTGCCTGCCCCAAATAGAAGCAACCCGCGCGTTGTACGAAACGCATTGGAACAGTATGTAGATATTTAATCCAAGTGGCGGGTCCCTCATTGCGTTTTGTGTTGGTGTGAAAAAAAACAAAAAAAACAAAAAAAACAAATGGAAATCAAAAACACGGCCGTTCTCATTTTTCTCATTGAAAAAGTTAGTTTGGCTTCGGGTTTGTTACGCGTACTCTTCCGTCTTCTTCTTTTCTTCCTTAGCTCACATTTTGTTGTCTGTTGCTGTATCTCTCTTCTTTGTCTTATTCTTCTTCTTCTTCTTCTTCTTCTTGCTTCTTCTATTCTTCTTATTCTTTGGATATGATTCTTTAATGAAATCATGAAATGAAAAAAAAAAAAACCATCATCACCCCAAAACCATCTACTTACTTATTACTGCTTGACGTCAATTTTTTACTCGCGCTGAGTTCCGGAGTAAGTTCACGTCCCTTCTCGAATATTCACCCAAAATCGTAACATGCTGAAACAATTTCTCTCTGGTCATGTTAACGTCACTAGATTTGATTGAGTTTTTGGACCTGCTTTATTTTGAAACAATGATAAAGCTGACAATAAATGTCGGATAGAAGAGGAGAGCTGTTGGGACAGACCTGTCATGTTGTGTCAGATCAGCAAAGGAAGTACCCACAGCGTCTTCGTTATCTTTCTCATTATCAATATAGTTCTTTGGCCTTTGCAACCCTTGGCTTTGGTGTCGGAGTCAGGTCAGGGTTAGATTTCCTCACCATCTCCGCCTTGTGGTAGGTTCGTTTTAGGACAGTTATAGGCAAGTGCATGGGAGACGGTCGACGGTTGTTCAACGGGACAACCCTATTCCAGAGGGACGTGAACTTACTCCGGCTCAGCGAAAGGTATAATAAGACTGCTGACGTGGGTCTAGTAAGGAGTACGGTAGAAGTTATCCTGCGCAGGCTGCATTACCAACACCTGCCACGCCACCCCGACTGACTGCAGCAGCGCAGTTGCTCTGCCATATTGTGGCCGTGCGGCTTGTTGGCTACAGGGAGCAGCAGTTTGAGGTGATATCGCTACAGGGGGGGTATATGAATGGGGGGGAGCCCAACCCCCGGGCAGGGGGGGGGGTAGGGGGGGGGGAGAGGGCAGGAGTTTGGGGCTAGCACCCAGAGGGGACGTATACGACAAGGCACCTCAGGAACGAGGAGTGTTTTTGTGACTGCGTCAACTCAAACGCAAAGCGTATAATGAGACAGGCAAGTCTCAGTTAGTTAGAGTGTTTTGTTCACTGCGTTAAGGAGAACGTATGGCGTCATAGAAAGTGTGCGTGTGTGTGTGTGCGTGTGCGTGTGTGTGTGTGTGCGTGTGTTGTGTGCGTGTGTTGTGTGTGTGTGTGTGTTGTTGTGTGTGTTTGTGTGTGGTGGTGGTGTGTGTGTGTGTGTGTGTGTTGTGTGTGTGGTGTTGTGCATGTGTGTGTGTGTGTGTGTGGGTGTGTGTGTGGAGGGTGTGTGTGTGTGTGTGTGTGTAAGGCGCACGCGCAAACATTTATATCTAAGCAACAAGCCAAATGAATTCACCGTGTCGTCATCATCATCATCATCGTCATTATCGTCGCCGTTGTTTGTAGACGTCATCATCATTATCCTCACTATCCACTTTCATCTCAGTTTTATTATTATACTTGTCATTATCATTATACTTATTATTATAATTTTAGTAGTAGTTAGTAGTAGTAGTAGTAGTAGTAGTAGTAGTAGTAGTATCATCATCATCATCATCATCATCACCATCATCATCATCATCATCGTATTATTATCATTATTAGTATTATTACATCCATCATTATTTTGTGTTATTTATATTATATTACATCATCATTCATCATCATCATCATCATCATCATACTCATCATCATCATCATCATCATCATCATCATCATCATTGTTATTACTACGTCGTTTATTGTTTGGTGGTGGTGGTGGAGGTTTGTGTTTAGTAATTATTATCCGAATTATATCGTTGTTGTCGTTACAACACAACAACAACACAACTGCTGCTACTATGTCTACGACTATACTACTACTACTACTACTACTACTACTACTACTACTACTACTGTGTTACTGTTGTTTTTGGTTGTACTTGTTCTTGTTTTTGTTTTTGTTCTTGTTCTTCCGTTGTTTTCATGATCATCATCATCATCATCAGTAGTAGTAGTAGTAGTAGTAGTAGTAGTAGACTCCTACTACTACTACTGCTGCTGCTGCTGCTACTACTACTACTACTACTACTACTACTACTACTACTACTACTACTACTACGATTAAAGGTTCAGGCCTCTGCTATTCCTTTGTCAAAAAGGCATGACAAAAATTCGAATTTTCTGTCAAAACATTTGAATTGAATATCTCATAAGCTTCTTCCCCATACTTGTTTGTTTGTTTGATTGTCCCCCTCTCCCACCCCCAGCACACAGGGGGATGAGTGGGTGCACAGATAGGTGCGGTGCTATAAAACATATAGCAGACTCCAAAACCTGCTGTGCTATTTTCGAGCGCACGTATAGCAGGGACTCCAAAGGGGGGGAAAGCGGCTGCTGTGCCATTTTCGAGCGCCGTCTGGGGCTAGCTGAAGGCTGGGGGGCTAGCTAAGACGAAGAAGAGCAAGATTGGAGAGTGAGAACGCAGAAAGATGATGAGAGGGGAAAAAAGATGAAATAATAAGAAAGGGAATACAAATAAATAAAAACACCCTGATTGGAATCATCGAAGGGAAAGAAGTAGGAAAAAAAAAACTTACGAAAGAGAAAAAATAGGCTGAAGAGAAATTAGGCTCTGACTATTGGAAAGTGGTCAAAAAAAAAAAAAACAAAACAAACCAAACAAACAAATAACACAGCAACCACACAAACAAAACAAAGAAACAAACAAACAGGAGAAAGTGACCGAACGCCATAATTTGAAAAATTCGAACGCTGAAGGAAAAGAGAACCCTAGATTGGAATACTGCGGTGAAAAACAGAAAAGAAACGAAACTGAAAGCCATGGGAAAACTTGGAACGGAAAAAGTCAAACCCACAATCGATTAAAAAAAAAAACCACCTACGAAACAAACAACGAAACAGTCAAATACAAGGAAGTAGTAAACAGGGACATCGGATTTAAAAATAAACAAGCGGGCAAATGGAACAAATCAAAAAACCAAAAACCTCAACACACACACACACCCACACACACACACACACACACACACACACACATAGCGCGAAGTTCCCGCGCCGCAAAGCGCGAGTTGCGCGCACGCACGCACACACACCACACACCACCACACACACACACACACACACACACACCACACACACACACGTAGAAGGCACCAATCTCCCCCCTTTCTCCTCACACACACACACCCACACACACACACACACACACACAGCGCACACACAACACACACTACACACAACACCCACACAACCACACACACACACACCGCAAGAAGAAAAAAAACGAAGCAGTGTGTGCACTTGTTACATCCTCTCTGGCTTTCCCTGCACACAATCATCTAGCAATGTCACGCATTCTGCCCACACTCTGTTCCAGGAGCCGCCACAGGACCTTGTCAGTGCTGGAGTGAAGGGAAAAAGGGTGGGGACTGGCATCATTGATGGTGTGATGAATATTTTACACGGATCAATGTGTGTGTGTGTGTGGTGTGTGTGGGGTGTGTGTGTGTGTGTGTGTGTGGTGTGGGGTGGTGTGTGTGTGTGGCGCGCGTGCGCGTGCTTGCGTGTGTGTGTGGTGTTAGTGCCGTGCGTGGTTTCTTGTGCGCAGTATGCGATGCGTGGGTTTTGGATTGTGAGGGTGTATGCGGTCCTTGTGTGTATATGTGTGCGTGTTGTGGCCAGTGTGTGTGATCTTGGCCAAAGAGAAAAAACCGGGGGGTGTGAGGTGGTAGGTGAACAAAAACACACAGAAGAAGAAGTCAAGTTTTTATCGAATAAAAAAAAAAAGAAAATAAAAATAAATGGAGGGAGGGGAAATAAGGAGAAAAAATGGAACACCACAAAAACAATTCATAACAAACACAACAAGACAGGACGCAATGAGTGCAAACTAGGCTGATGAGTGTACAAGAATGAGGAGGAAGACGAGAGACAACAGAGTGTCACAACAGCGGTAGAGAGAGAAGAGAGCGCGGCGAGACAGCGGGAGGATGGATGGCGAGGAGAGAGATTAGGGGGAGAGAGGGGAGGGGGAGAGGGAGGAGAGGGGAGGAGATCTTACGGAGGATGAGAGAAAGGAGGGAGAGGAGGGGAGGTGGGAGACTCGCGGGAGTGGGATGAGAGGGAGACGAGAGGATGAGAGAGAGTGAGAGAGGCGTGAGAGAGGAGAGAGAGTGACGAGAGAGGAGACGGGAGAGGAGAGAGAGCTAGAAAGAGGACAGAAGAACAGGAAAAGAAAAAAAAAAAAAAAAAAAAAAAAAAAAAAAAAAAAAAAAAAAAAAAAAAAAAAACGAAACACAAACCCAAAAAACAAAACCAAAACAAAAAAAAAAAAAAAAACAGACGGACAGACAGACAATAACAAAACACAAAACTAACAGGGACGGAAAGACAGACATTAAACAAAACACAAAAAAAAACAGAGACGACAGACAGACCAATACTATCGTACCCTTGGCATACACATAGAAACATGAACAAACCTGCGTTGCCATTCTCCTACTATAACTTTATGTTGTATAAAAGCTTTTTTGTTTTTTTGCCCGCATTGTACAAATTATAACAGTCCGTTTGTTGTTCCCGAGTTTTGTTTCCCGACGGCCTCATCCTACGTCTGTGATAAACTGACAAGTAAGACTTGTGCAAGGCACTGGCAATGTACACTTTCTATTAGATTTCGTCAAGTCTGAGGACATCAGTGTTTGAATAGGAACGTAATTGTCTCCGGGACTGTCTGACACAATATAACGCTTCAGGAACGCTTACTTTTTCGTTCGTCAAAATATACCTAATCCATCAACCAGTGACTTAGGTGAAAATTGCTATGTTTCTACAATTGTTTTTAGATTTTAAAAAAAAAACGGTCATACCGTTTTTACAGTCAATTCATCTGTCCTTATCCTAAAAAAAACAAACAACCAAACCCAAACAAATAAACAACAAACCAGCAAACAACGCTCTGAAATTCTGTTAATCTAATTGAACAAGCAGAATATTCGGGTGTTGTTGTTGTCTTGTTGTGTGTTTTTGTTGTTGTTGTTGTTGGTTTTGTGTTTTACAATGGAAACATTGTTTTTTGGCCTCTACTACTGAAGTGTATGATACTTACGCACTTTGCTGAGTAACCCTTGAAAAAAAAAAAAAAAAAAAAAAAACCAAAAAAACACGAAAATAGCTACTTGTGAAAACATTTACAGCTGGGATGCTGTGAAAAAGTATATCTGTCTCTCTCACCCATGGTGAAAACGTTTTTGATGATTTTGATGGTAACTTTTCGTTCTTTTACCAGCAACAAACAATCCCACTGATCACACAACAAACACCAAACTGACACAACACACACACACACACACACACACACACAACACACACACACACACACACACACACACACACACCACCACACAGACCCAGAGAGGGAGAGGGAGAGAGAGAGAGAGAGATAGAGAGGAGAGAGAGGATAGAGAGCGAGAGAGAGAATATGAATATGAATATGAATATGACTATGAATATGAAAACGTCTAAGGAACCACGAACACGAATGCGAACATGAATAAGAACTGGAAACATAAAGACAATATTTACTTACTGAGTTCGGGGTGCACTCCGCCCATTCACAACGGGGTAGGGGAAGATGTGTGGGAAGTGTGATCGAAACTAGACAATTACAACAAATTAAAAATCGTTATACAGGCAATTGTCTTCGCAGACATTGAAATGCACACCTACGGGTTATGTCCCAGACAGCAGACTTGTAAGCACTCACTGGGCCAGCAAACCCCACTGGCCTCGTCAGACGATTTTCCAACGACAACCATTTTAGTTATGAGGTTTGATGATCTATCGTTAATTTGGATTGAAAACTTTGCTGAAAGTATTTTCCATGGCTTTTATTTTTTTCTGATTGTTTGATTTTAGGACAAGCCCGTCATGATTTCATTTGAGATGTCCAGTAGAGTGTCACACGCTAATCTTCTGTCCTGTGTTTCATGACGGGTAGGGGTAGCGTTTCTGACATCGGTCACCACTTATTGCACAAGTAGTGTTTGTTTCCTTCGCTCACATCAGCTTGATTGTGTTACGCCCACAGCTGTTACTGGACTCACACAACACAAAACCCCCCCACACACACACACACACACACACAACCCACACACGCACGCAAACAAACACACACAACAACACACACACACACACACACACATAGCTACAGCACACAGTCCACTCACACAAACAGTAGGGGGTAAAACAGGTGCGACACCACAAGTTGCCAGCACACAACCTCACACCACACACACACACGCACCGAGGAAGAAATAGCGACGTCAAGAGAGGAAAGAACAAGGGCAAAAAGAATAACAAAACGCACCAAAAAACCAACACACACACACACCCACCAACACACAACACCCACACAACCCCCCGACAAAGGCCAACTTCATAACTCCAAAGTACAAATCGCTATAACACCCACTACTCCACACACCCCACAACACACCCACGGCTCTGGAGGATGGCACCCCTGGATTCAATAGAGCACCACGAAGCCTTTGTACTTGTTTGCATCCTCTCTTAAATTACCCTGCGCACGCCTCATCTGCATGTCAGCTCGTGGCACACACCCGGTCCCCGCGCCGCCCCACCTGTCCCATAGCTATGGGGGAATGAAGGAGTGGACTTGCATCATGGAACAAGATGAAATTTACACGATTAACCGTTGTGATAGTGTGTGTAGTGTGTGTGGTGTGTGTGTGTTTGGTGTATACCACCACCCCACCCACACACACACATTAAGATAGATTATAATATTATATATATATATATATTATATAACTTAAACGGCGCTAGAATAGGAGTGTCGAGATGAGAGAGATACTAGAAGATGATATGTTGTGTGTGTGTGTGTGTGTGTGTGGTGTGTGTTGGTGTAGTGAATTATGTATGTCTGGATTAATCACAAATTAAAGCCCACCGCAGATGAGGATAACGCCTAAACCGCTGGCGTAATACAAATATAATAGAGGAGAGAGAGAAGCAGGAGAGAGTAGAGAGTAAAACTGACAAAGAGACATCCAGAGGTGTAATGTCTTGAAGGCGGTGGCCTTTCAAAAAAAGAGACGCAATGATCATAAAAACTACAGCAGCTTCTTCACATAGCATGGTGTTATGTGGGCGCACTTCTCTCTGGTTATATGGTATGCTGTTTTAATATATGAGTAATCTAATTTGTTTTGAAATATTTACCAACCGAACTAGCCGTTGAGGGAATGCGTGCATTTAGCTTAACAAAAACAGTCCTCTGCTGATAACGATGGTGGCAACACCTGTCTTGAGTATGGTCGTACAGTTTGAGGAAATCAGATCTGAAATGAACGCTAGCTGTTACTGAAATACTGAATCAAATCTGCTTGATAGATGTTTTTTTAGTATTTTTAACTTACTGATATTAGCATAACCACCTAGCATTCTGACTACCAATGCTTTAATCCAATATTCATGCCCTATTCCTTGCGTAGGGATCTCCGCAACTTAGACTGCTCGGGGTATTAGCAGCACGACCTCGTATCACTTATCGCTGGACAGTAACGAGGCGTAGGTGATACAAACACGTCCTATTCGTAGCGATTCTGGGTAAAATTAAGTCTTTTAAACCTAACAAAAGGGAAACAAACAAAAATAAAAACAAAACAACGAGTCGAACACTGCCAACCAGCTAGATTCAGTAGGCGTTGGTAATAGGTCCTAGGTTTACGTGGTGTTTTTTTCTTTGTTTTAAATAACGGACACACTACACAGATGTAAGGTCTATAGGTGAGGGAGATGGCTATTCTTCTTATACACACTTCTGATGAAAAAGCGCAAAGGTGTTGTAAAAAAAAAAGGAAAAGGTTATTCTAGTTAGTAACGCTCTGGCTTGTTGATCGGGGGGGGGGACGGACATGATGACAACATGTCGGTACATGCACAGTCTTGGGGTGGGAAACCAACCTAACTTCAAGAGTGGTGGTAGATTGCGAACCAGCTTTATCCTAAAATACCTAAAAAACTGAAAACTTAAGGCGTTGTTTGTTGACTTGTGTGACCACATCATCCATCGACCACATTCCTAGCTACACTATCACTCGCGCCAAGGGGCGCCGACATGATAATAATAAAATCCGTGCATAGGTTGAAGTATCAACATACAAAGAAAAAAATCGGATCCAAGGGGGTGAGCTGGACAAAAAGCGAACCTTGACCGTGGAAAAAATTTAGACTATAGATAGTTAGTTTAACTATTCTAGGGGGGGAAAAAAAGGGGAGAAAGGGGGAAAACGGCATTAGTAATGGGTTAAGAAAACAAGTGCAGAAATAACACTTTCACATTAAAAAAATGTTAAAACTATTATATACAAACATAGCTTCAACAGTTAAGAATAGTGTTTGAGCGAATCAGTACAAAAAGGAAGCTAGTTACTTTTTCCAGCATCTAGAGGGAATACTGAGGAAAAATTTCCACATATTTGAAATGGTAAAAAAAGAACTAAAAAATTGAAAATGGAAAAGTAATGAAAAGGCTATCGTATCGTCGAGTAATAGTTAAAAACCCTTCACTGAGCTTGGATGAAAACTATTGGCAAAAATCACGCTACGAAACAAAGACAAGACTCTAGTATGGTATCAAGCCATCTCAGAGGAGACTCCTGTCGTGAAGCCGCATGTGATACAGGACTCTCAGGGGCACCCAGGCTGTTGCTATTTTTTCCGCTCGGGCGTCAATAAGACTCGTCCAACAGGGTCCACTAATTTTCTGTGGTGCTATTCCCGACCCGCCAGGTTCGAAGAGAATCCAACAATGCACCGCCTAAAGCTAGTCCAGACGCAAAGTCTATGTAGAATTAAACCAAACGAAAGGGTGGAGAGGAAAAAAAGTTGTTGAAACACTAAATCCATTCATTTTTTTACGCAAAAGAGTATCAAAGTCAGCGCGGGTGATATTGACATGGGACACTCTTGGAGCTAGATAAATGCTTGCGGGATCCAGAATATCAACACGATCTGCGCAAGGGAAGAGGATCAAAAGATCTTGAAACATGGTCTGATGTGGTGCCTCATCGTCTGCTGTGTCAAAACCTAAGCATTGTCAGCGGCCTAAGAATTGGAGGCGAACAAACCTTCCTTAGATCTCGCAATTAGATGCAATAACCCAATGATTGACCAAACAATATAGTTGCTGAAGCAATTAGTAGTGGGGGAAACAAGTGCAGGTTAACAATTCTTCCATCATTATAGTAATGACTTGGCAAAGATTAGAAATTGAGATAAGAGGAAAAAAGATTGAAAATGAAGTAAATGGGAAAATGTATATCATAAATATGAAAACCCTTCACTACTGCATGAGGAAAACTAATATATTAATATATAGTATATCTATCTATATATATACTATCATAATTATAGAAACCCTTCCTATAAAAAAGAAAATACAATTGCAATCTCTAAACACGATATTTCCTAGATATCGACCTAGTCTTTTCCTTAGGGGACTTTGTGACAAGTATTAGACCAGGCATCCAGGCATTGAGAACAATACACCTACTGAAGAACAATTAACAGATGTTCACAGTCCGCGGAACTGTTTCTCCTTTTCCCTTCCATTACTCCCTCCCCAACCCACCTCCAACAGGACCCCCGTCCAGCAACACGAAAGTTAGCCCAACCAACCAACGCCAACAGGCCGTGAAAAGACAAAGTTTCCCCACATGCAAGCAAATACAACAGAATAAAACATTTTGACAACTTTGAGCCTATGCTTGACGATCTCCCATTTAAGGATGCAAGGGAGATAAAAGATAGGGAACAGTCTGAGTGGTCAGCTCTGCTGTCAATAACCTAAGCTTGTCAGCGCTAAGAAGTGTACAGAACAACTCTGTCCTTAGACGTCTCGCAAGAGATGACAATCAAACCCCATGATTGAACCAAAGCACATATCGTTGCTGAAACAATTAAGTCGTAGCGGGTTAAACAACGTGGCAGGTAACAATTCTTCTCATCAGGATCGTACTGACTGGTTAATAAGGATTTGAAATTAAGATGGAAAAAGAGTGGAAATGAAGTACATGGGAAAATTGATATCATAAATATGGAAAACCCTCATAGCTGCATGAGGAAACTATATATATATGAGATATATAGATATATATATATATATTATACTACGTGTGACCAGACCCACGTTCGTTTGCAAAATCAGTATGACCTTCTTCAGTCAGGACGAAGATATCGATCGTTAAATGCAGAAGTGTCAGATTTAAAAAAAAGTTTTTATTCCCCTGTCCATTGATTTCCATGAACCGAGAAGATGTTTAATTGAAATCCAATTCCTCTCTATGAATGTATGTCATGATGTGAGAAATGGTAATGCCCTGTAATGCTGGACTTTTGAGGGAAAACAGATGACCTTGACTTGAACTTAATTAATACAGGGTTAAACAGTTATAGTACGTAAAGGTACGTATGCCAAACACAGTGACCGGAAAAGGGGGAGGGGGGAGGTTGAAAAACACATGAAGCGGAACGTTACACACCATCGGATGGAGTAAAACAATGTAAACAACACACAACACAACACCCTACACTCACACAGTGACCCACCGTACACACCACACCACAACAACACACACCCCAACGCCCCGTAAGAAGACATCTCTCCCCCATGCAAAAATGCAAAAAGAAATAATCACATTTTGATGCGCTGGCGGGTCTCAGAAACGCCATACAAGACGAGAACTCAAGGAGGATAGCATCGGGGCGGGGTGGAGAAGGGGTGGGAGGGAGAATAAAGGGATGAGGGGAGGTGGGTTTAATGGAGGCGTCAGCTTAATGGGGGAAGGGAAGGTGGGCGCCAAACATGGATCAACCCACAGAACGCAACCAAAATCTGCTATACACGCGCCGCAGCCCCAACGGCTGCCTAAACGTTAAATCGAAGATAATAGAGTTGTAAAAAACCTGTTGGACGGAATAAAAGGCAAACAAGAGGAAAAGCCGAGGGGGTCCACACAGAGTAAAACATTATAAGTACTACTTATTGCCGAACCAGTCGAGCGCGAAACAGTGAGTTTGGAACAAAAAAGGGGGGGGAGATGGGGTGAGGGAGGACGTAAAACCAATCTGTATGGAGCCTAAAAAAACACAATAAAACCAAACCCGTACAGGTTTAAAGTAAAAGAAAAGAGGAAAATTAAAAGAGTTTCAAGTGGAAACTAACAATAAAACAAGCATAAAAATCAACCAGCTACACCATTGAGGGAAATGTCGCAAGGGGAAGGGGTGTGTGGTGGAACAGGCAACCCGTGCAGAAAGGCTAGTCCTAGCTCTCTTGACTATTTCAGCCCAGAGGTGGACAGAGTTTGATTAATTTGGTTATCACAAAAGTTTTCTCTCTCTTTTTTTTTAATCTGGAATTAAGATTTCACTATGCACCTTTCAGTAATAACGCATTTAAGATTGGAAAGGGAATGGTCAGGGTGAGTTAAAATGTTTAGCTACACAAGCGTTCCTGTGTTTTTTTTTTCTTATATTAGACCTGTGGGATAAATCTGGTTTTCAAAGTGTTGGGATCTTAGTATTTCGCAACATATTGATAGTTTTTGTTGTGTATTGTGCAAAATTGGCAGGGCGCAATTTGTGGTCGCACAACGCAATCACTCACTCTCTCGGGGGTAAGCTAAGATCTCACTCATCTGTTTATGCGTCTACACATATAGCAGAATTTCAGAGTCTCTGCTCATCTCTCTCTATCTCTCTCGCGCTCTCTATCTCCAAAGGTTGTTCCATGGCTAGATTTGTTCTCCTAGCAGAAAGGTATACACCAACTGATAAAATGTCTCATAAATTACTTTGCAAGATAGTGGAAATCTGCTCATGTCAATTTGTGATCAACAGCTTTATTTGGTTTGCCACTGGCAGCTGATCCTTATTCACTGCCGGCGCGAATTTAGTCAAGGGTTGTTTTCACCCTATTTGGAAGGACAAAACTGAGATGGTGGTGACCTCTAAAAACAACACACACACACACACACAACACACATACACCCCCCAAACACACACACACACACACACACACACACACACACAACAAACACACACACGCCGCATTGAAAGCAAATGCACGCATGCACGCACGACACGCATGCACGCACGCCACACCGCACGCACGCAGCAACGTCACGCAGTGCACACACACACACACACCACAACACACACACACACACACCACACACCACACACACACACATTAAGAACCGTAATTTGAAAACTTAGTTGTGACGAAACGGACTGACAACAATGAGGTCTGGATACTATGGTGACTCGCTTTTAGTGTTGTGACTAGTATGCCAAGAACTCACTATGCCAAATGTTGAGATGTTCAGATGAAAACGGTGGATTTGTACGTCTCACCCCCACCCCTCAACCCGCCACCCATACCTGTCCCCCCCCAGCTGCTCTTTAATTCCACATCCGTACACACACACACAGCACTCACGACGCAAACACAACACACACACACATTCACACACACCTCACACGTGAACACGCACGCACGCACGCGCCGCGCAACACAAAACACAAACACACACACACCACACACACAGACCACACACACACACCCACACACACATACACACACCCCCCCAATTATAAGTGATAAGTTAACAATTTTCAGACACGCAAGAAAAAAGATATGGTAACCCCCAAACGCTCACGACCGCCAATAATATTGTCTTCCTCCTAATCAGCCCCGGCCGAAGCTGTGCTCGCTCTCCATAACTCTACGAGACATTTAGATAATCGGATCTTGGGACGCTTCAGTACTAATTCACAAGTTGTTTCATTATACGAAGACCGCTCTGTGGAGGAAGAGGTTTAAAAACTGTTGCGTGTAACACTGTCCGTGCCGAAGGGGACATGAACATTATTAACTTTGATTTATTCTCACGGGGGGCTAAGTTTCCTTGTGAAGATATATTGTTTTCGCACTGGGGCAGTGTCTTCTTGGCCTTTATATTTGTTTATCTAAACACTCGAGGTTAAAGTTGTGTTCAGATATTCAGCTAGAGGACAAATTGACGGTTTTCGCGATATGGGTGTGGCTACTTTGCATGGTGAACGGCAAGGGAGCCTCTCCTCGTTTTCTTTGTTTCGTTCTTTCTTTCTTTCTTTTGTGCTTTTCTTTTTCTTGTTCTTGGTTCTGATTGGATTGAAAAAAGCAACTCAGAGCACTACTGTTAATCCAGGCCAGGGTGGAACACGGGGTGAACAACGGTTTGTGTGTGTGTTTGTGTGTTTGGTGTGTGTGTGGTGTGTGTGTGTGTGGTGGTGTGGTGTGTGTGTGCGTGCAGAGTGCGTGAGGTGGGTGGTGTGGTGTGTGTAGTGTGTGTGTGTGTGTTGTGTGTGTGTGTGTGTGTGTGAAGAGAGCGTGGGGAGGGAGGGATTATATTTGGGGGAAAGAGGAGTTTGCGCCCAGAGTGGGATTCGATGCAGAAATCTGGGATTCTCTTGCATCCAAGCTAATACTACGTGGTTTTTGTATCTGGCCCACATCGCGCTCATGTGCGACTTGTTGATGGTGAAGGTAGGTGAACCAACGATTGCTGCCATGCAAACAACAAAAACGCTGTGTTTGCATCTTTGCCGTATTGTTGCGGAGATACAGTAATTTGCATAGCGATCAAGATAAGAAAACCTGGCTAGGTATGTTCTCGCTTTGAACGAGATGGATGGATCTAGTGAATCACCACCACAGTAAAGACAAGAAATAAGGAAGAAGGTATAGAGGAGGAAAGAAGAAGGATGACAGGGAGGAGGAAATGAGGGAGGAGGACGGAGGAGGATGGCGAGACGACGTGTCTCGACGACGGACGACGACGACGAGGAAGAAGAAGAAGAAGAAGTAAGAAGAGAAGAAGATGCGAGGAGAGAGAGGAGAGAGAGAGAGGAGGAGACAGTAGATAGGTCGACTAAAGACAGTACTTTGGAGAACAGGAGAGAGAGCGACAGCGTCACAGACAGACAGACCAGACAGACATAAGACAGAGAGAGACAGAGAACAGAGGACAAAGACAGAGCTTATTTCATTTCAAGCGTCGCTATTTCAGTCATCTGCCTTTAAGGGTTTCGCACAGAATCCAAAAAACCATTTGGCCAAAATGAATGCTATTGTCACCAGATACAAGTTTGCTCTCATCTCGCACAAAAGCCAAGCAACATTCCCATAGCACTTAACTTCATTGTGGGGTATTAGGCGACACACTCAGAATCACAGACTACTTAATCTCGACGACTGACAATTTGATGTGCTGGAGCACTGAGTTAGTGACGAAGACTTTGCCTTGCAAACAAGATAATTCCAGAATTGTTGTGGTCGTAATTACCCATGGTTCAGACTCAGCTGCCACTGAATGCCACATTGAGACTCTGGAGTTCCACTTTTTTGGACATGGATGTCGTCAGTTGTGTATTTCATTTCGTTATTGTAGATGGTGTCTTGGTCGCCTTGCCTTCCTTTACAGAAGAAAGAAGGGCGGACAGAGGTGAGATGGTGTTAGATAAATCAGTGGGACGGTAGGCCACAATAAGGCAACGAAAGGACGAATAGACAAGGCGGCACCAATCAGCCCCCCATGAACGAGGGCAGAGATAATGCCTAGTGCTGACGGAGCTTGTAGGCCCATACAAAGCTTGTGCTAGACAACACCAAGCAAGCGACTTTAATAAGTGAGCCAGGAGCTCAAACCGCGCCGGGTATGAATGGAAATAGTAACAGATTAAATTCTATAAAAACGACAAAGCCAAAGCATGCAATTAATTACAAACGAGATTTATGAACTAAGCACTGTATGCAAATACAGTGAAAAACAAACGACTGTTCGTTACACATGTCTATTTTGGCTTTTCCACTAGGTGGAACGTTTGTGATGAACTCAATAGGGGCTATCAATCAGGCCCTTTCCTAACCTGAGAGATCTAAAGGATATATAGATTGTCTGGGGGAGATGATCGTGGTTCAAACTTACAGCAGCTTGGCAGTAATGTTGATGCAAATGGATGATATACTCAGGTATCCCTGTATTTTTGCTGATAAACGTGAAAGCAACAGGTCCGTTCCACATGGTTCGCTCTAAACATCTCAATACCGTATGTAAACAAATGGTCTCAAAATGAAAGAAGCTACACAGTCACAGAGAGAGAGAGAGCAAGAAGAGAGTAGAGTTAGAGAGATAAAGAGAAGAGAGAGAGATGGAATGGCATGCCCAAAACTCAGAATTTGTACCCACAACAAACATGTGAGGAAAAAACATCAGACCAGAGCAGCTCATCCCATCACCAGCGCGGTTCTTGGGAACAGTGTTGGCATTCTGCTTTAAACCCTGCTCTCTCAACCTACACTAAGGACTTCCGCCGAATTGCTAATCTCTCAAAGACTAGCTTCACGTATTCGGATTACGCAATCTAGATTTATCTTTGCTGTTTCACTGCGATTCTGTTACTTGCAACTTGGGTTGCAGGGGCGGACGAAAAAGGATTCCTAACTTGAATACTCTGCATCAGTGGATGTCTGAGTGAAGACCTTCATGAGTCTGGGAAAGTTCATAGTTGCAATATTGTGGGCGGACAGCACGACACGTCCAGAGAGTAATTTCCTAACTTTGATGTTGACTTTACTTCAACTACTAAGACAGAACTTGATCTGTCGGCGCGTATGACTAACTCAGAGTTGGAACTCTCCCGCCTCAGAAGTTTCTCACTTACATCGTACAAAAGTGTCTTTAAACCCAATCTTATGAGCAGACAGTTTTTTGTACGGGCCTTTTACGGATAAACTCCCCATTTAGTACCGTCCAGAGAGAGACTGAAGACCCGCCTGCCAGGCACGCAGCACTTCCACCACCCACAGAAAACGCCCAGATGGTGTTCCTTGTTATCATCAGCTCCCTAAAGCAGTCAACCTTTGTTTTGCACCACCTTTTTGCTCGCCCATGCTATAAGTACATACAACTCCCAGTTTCTACTCTCCCTCCTTTAGAATCTTCTCCCTTCCATCATACAAAGACCATTTTTAACAAACGCACACACATACACATACGTGCTCGCACGCACGCACATGCACACATGTGCGCGCACGCACGCACACACACACACACACACATCACACACGCGCGCACACTTAAACACATGGCTATGCACACACAAAAACGCACCACACACTCACACACGCAATCATGCGCCTGGACAGCACACACTCACACACACACACTCACACACACCACACACACACAAACACACATTCACGCACGCACACACACACACACACACACACACACACACACACACACACACAGACGCGCACAGGCAAACACACGCACACCTCCACGGTGTCTCTAGGACCATCAGACGGTGGTGTGAACTCCATTTTAGGAACAATCAGTCAGGAACGGTTCTTAATCATCTTTCTTTATGAGGTCGCTTCATCGACGATCGAAACCGTTTCAGAATACGTCCATCCGGATTGAACTGTCTGCTCCTTCCCTGGCGGGGAACGGTAAGGTATAAGGGACGGCAGGATTTAAGCAGGGAATGGTTGGCTCAGTGTTAGAGTGCCCGAGCATACAGTCAGGCGTTGAGAGGTCAAATCTCATTCATGCTTAGCATACCGTGCAGTTTGCACTATTCATTGTTCTGGGTGCCTCAGTGATTATGTACTTGTTATTTACTCTTTTCTGGTCTTAGTGCTGGATAATTAGTTCACAAACTTAGATGCTCCATACTTAGCTCCTCTTTGACAAGAGCTCCATGTGTACAATCCAACCTGGTAGGCTTGAGTCTTGGATATTTGTCCATCACTCACATTTCATTATCCCTAGTAAACAATACCTAGTCACAAGTTCTCTCTGGTTTCAGTGTAAATTAGTATTTTTATCCACTCTTCTAGGTCTAAATGTTCAATCATGTTTCCCAGATTGCTTTTTTTGTTCAATCAACCCCCCCCCCCCCCCCCCCCCTTGATAAATATCCCTACGTGTACCCTCCTGGTCTTTGACTTTTGTGCCACGGTAAACCAATCAATTTTCCTCCATTTCAGTGTCAGGTAAACCAGCTCTCTCTCTTCTCTCTCTTTCAGTGTTCCTCTAGCTCTCTCTCTCTCCTCTCTCTCTCTCCTCTCTCCCTCTCTCGGATCTCCTCTCTCTCTCTCTCCTCTCTCTCTCCTCTTAGTCTCGTCCTCAGTGTTAGAGACAGAAGCTCTCCCTGACGTTTCCTATAAATGAACGCTAGATAGGTAGCTCTCAAAAGCAAACCTCTCCTATCTCCTATCTCCAGTGAAGTATATAAACATCGCCTTCTATAGGTAACAGTGATTAATCTCAATGCATGCGAAATGTAATGCTATACCACACACACAGGCGCGCGGCGCGGCGCGCGCATCATACACACACACACACACCACACACCCCACACACACACCACACACCACACACACACACACACACAAACACATTTCACACACACATCACACACACCACAGACATCAAACACGACACAGGACCAGAGAGAGAGAGAGAGGGAGAGAGCGATAGAGGAGAGAGATAGAGTAGAGAGAGAGACGAGAGAGAGAGGAGATGACGGAGAGAGAGAGAGAAAGGAGGGGTAGGAGGGAGAGAGGGATCAGACGCTTCGAGATACGTTTCTATTGACAATGGCCTAAATAATGGCCTATATCCCTCAAGGGGGTTGTACATTACTAATTTGCAGCGCCGAAAAAGATATATCATTCAAAGAAACAGAAATTGTAACGGATTACATAAATGTTAATGATGAGGCTCGAGCCATGTAGAAGAAAGGAAAATGTACGTGCGCCTTTTTCGTCACTCAAAATGCATATGAAGTTTGTTTTGTTTCTTAGAGTAACAATATGATCATAAACTCAAGTGTCTTCACCCAGGCTCACATATTCACTGTTATAACATCTTTCCTGCACTGTCACAATCTATCATCACCGTCCGCCTCATCATTAGCTACACTAGTAAAAAACCCAAACCATTTCTTACTAAGGTCATCAAGCTTGCGGAATACATGAAAACAAACACAACTCAAACATTAGAAGTTCTTATCCGAGCATTTCGTTTTTTCCTAACATTAGATGCCTCTGCAACATACTTAGCCAGTAGAGTTTTTATCCTTTGTTGTCAGAGGCCAACAAACTATAAAGGTTATGATTTTCTGCCGCCATTGATATTGAAAAGTTTGAGACTGCTGTCTGGTATCGTTATAAGCTGCACAACAGAATATAAAGTGATGTTCATTTTTCTCTCAGACCATCTGTTCATATAACACCCAAGTCGTCTACAATGCCTTCGGGATTAAACCATCTTTTTTTTTTTTTTTTTGGAAAAAATTTTTCATTTAGCCCAAGTGTCCTACTTCTAAATCTAGCAAGCATATCCCTGTGCCATTTATTGGTAACTACAGTCAGATTTTTTTTCAGATTGAAAGATACTTTTAAACGAGTGGAACCAGAAATACTTCATAATTATCATCTTCCATCTTGGAGTGCCAGTTTGGTCTATAACATGAGATGAGACGGTCCTTGAATTCCAACATAAATGTTTCTTTTTCATCGCTAACCCCCTGACTCAGCTATACTACACCCCAATCCGTTTACTGTCAGAGAGAGAGAGAGAGAGAGAGAGAGAGAGAGAGAGAGAGAGAGAGAGAGAGACAGACAGAGAGACAGACAGACAGACAGACAGACAGACAGACAGACAGACAGAGAGAGAGAGACAGAGAGACAGAGAGAGACACAGAGACGAGAGAGAAGACAGAGACAGAGAAACAGAGAGAGACAGAGAGAGAGAGAGAGAGAGAGAGAGAGAGAGAGAGAGGAGAGTCTTCCAATATTTGAACAATTATCTGGAAAGCAACGATATACTTTTTATCTAAGGAAACAGAAAATTTTACTTCTTAAGGAAAATGTAGTTTTCAAATGTTTAATATATTCACAAAAGTGTTGTTCTTTTCTTTGTTTGCTTTGGAGTAAACAGCTCCATTTTTTTCCTTTGCCTTTCAGTCTGTTTCTGCTGTTCTGTGAGTCAGATAGGTTGGAGTCACTTCAGAACCCCACTCCCTTTTAGAAATAGGGCAAAGTCAGTTGCGCAGCAGACAGGAAGAAACGAAACTTCCGGGCTTCCAGAAAGAAATGTCAGAGACGAACTAATGCTTCACGGCGGAGAAATGGAAGATCTCGCTGCCAGCCACAGTTGCTGAGATGGATGGTCTGAAAGAAGTGGAACAGGAAGTGTGATCATGTGATATTTGAAGTTCAGTGTGAAGTTCCTCAGTCTGACGTTTTCTGCCAGATAGTTTGGAAGTCTCCGTGAAAGAAGTTTAAAGAAAGTGAAGAGCAAGTGATTATTTTGTCGTGTTGACTTACACAGAAGAAATGTCCTGCTGAACTCTCTCCTCAACGTAGTTCTCTCTCTCTCTCTCTCTCTCTCTCTCTCTCTCTCTCTCTCTCTCTCTCTCTCTCTCTCTCTCTCTCTCTCTCGAACGAACGAACGAACGAACGAACGAACGAACGAGCGAAAAATTTTTTTTAAAAAATTTCGTTCGTTCTCTCTCTCTCTCTCTCTCTCTCTCTCTCTCTCTCTCTCTCTCCTCTCTCTCTCTCTCTCTCTCCCTCACACACAACACACACACACACACACACACACACACACACACACACACACACACACACACACACACAGAGTTTATTTGCTTTGGGCTAGAAAAATAATGGGTCTATTCTGGAAGGCAGAGGAATGCGAAACAATGGAGAACTTCAGAAACAGGTACTGTTCTCATTTCGAGTCTCTTTGAGGAAGGCGGAATTGATGGGGGAGGAAAAAACGCGATGGAGATTGGAATGAAATAAAGCGTTCTCTATCTGTGTCTATATATCTGTCTCTGCCACCGTTACTGTCTCTGTGTCAGTCTGTCTGTCGGTCGGTCTGTCTGTCTGTTTGTCTGTCTGTCTGTCTGTCTGTCTGTCTGTCTCTCTCTCTCTCTCTCTCTCTCTCCTCTCTCTATAAATCTCTCTTTCACACACACACACACACACACACACACACACACACACCACACACACACACACACACAACACACACACATCAAAAAGGAGAGAGAGAGAGAGAGAGAGAGAGAGAGAGAGAGAGAGAGAGAGAGAGAGAGAGAAAGAGAAGAGGCAGACAGACAGACAGACAGACAGACAGACAGACAAACAAACAGGAAAAAGTTCAAGGGGAGACCTCTCATTTCCACGCAGAGCTTGCTTAGCAATCATAGCTGCTGTCGGCAGTCACATATCTCCTCAACCAGTCAAACGTCTCAGGAGATCAGTTCTTGTATCTGTCATTCCGTTTTTTGTCTCATATCTGACGGACCCGATCGTGTGCGTCCTGCCTTTTCCTGGTATCTTCTCTCCTGCTCTGTGTTGCTCCTTTTCTTGTTGCTTTAATTGCTTCTTGTTTCATCTGTATCAATCGTGTAATTTACACGTATACGACCCGGTTCTATCCGTGTAAAGAAAGAATTTTGAATAACTGATTTTCTTCGAACAATAGCAACGTTCACTTGCAATAAGACTTACCAATTTGTAGGTTTACTACACCACTTCCGTCTCCCTTCTTCTCCCTCCTCCTCCTCCTCCTTGTCCACCTCCTCTTCCTTTATCTTCCTCTACTTATCCTTTAACTATATGGGGAGTCTCTGGGTTACCACACTAAAAAAGTTCCGTCCTTATTTTGATTGTATACAAAGGCCTGCGTCTCAGCGAAAGTGTGTGTGTTGTGTGTGTGTGGTGTGTGTGTGTGTGTGTGTGTGTGTGTGTGTGTGTGTGTGTGTGGTGGTCTGTCTCTGTGTGTGTGTGCGTGCGTGCGTGCGTGCCTGCCTGCCTGGCTGCCTGCGCGCGCGCGCGCGTGCGCGCACGCGTGT
>JADBJO010019728.1:0-2500 GCA_016801955.1 Conus betulinus | reverse complement strand
CGCCCTGCCTATCAGCCTGTTTCGATTGTAGGGTCCGATTGGTTGGAGTCACTTTCTGAATAACCCGTAGGTTGTGAAGCCTAGACCTGGTAATTCAATATTTAAAACACGTAAGTTCTCCGGTCCCTCTACACCTGCTGCGTATTGACTCCGTGATTTCAGACAAACCCTCCTCCTTATCCCTGGGCTACCCATTCCCTTTGTCCCTCGTCTCTATTAACACACAAAGCACCACCCACACCACCCCAGCCCCCCCCCCCCCCCCCCCCCGGGCCCCCCCCCACCCCCACACCCGCCCCACCCTTCCTCCTTTTAGAAATCAGGGCAAAAGCCGTTGTTGCCCGCCGAACAGAGAATAGAAAACGAACTTCTGAGGTTTTAGACAAGAAAATTTTGAGAAAGAAATGCCAAAAGCCTATCTAATTGCCTCTCGCAACCGTCAAAGTTGGAAAGCGATCTTGCTTGCCATAGCCACAGTGGCTGAGGATGGGATTGTCTGAATAGGAGAGGACACTGGAAGTGCAATGACTCATTTGATATTTAAGAAGTGCACTTGTGATGGGTTTTCCTCCTTCACTCCTCGGGTGGCAACTTTTTTCTGCCGTTGACTACTTTGGAGGTCCTCCTGTGAAAGAAGAATTAGGACAAGGCGATTTAACTATGATGTCGTAGTTGCTTTACACAAAGACAATGTTTTGCCGCTGATCTCTCTCTTATGCGGTCTTCTCCTCTCTCTCTCTCATCTCTCTCTCCCTCTCATCCTCTTCAGCATCCCCATCTCCTCTCTCTCCTCCTCGCTCTCTCTCTCTCTCCTCGCATCTCTCCTCTCTCTCTCTCTCAGTTTGTTGCTATGTGTTCGAAAAATTATGCGATCTTTTTCTTGGATCCATGGTGGATTAGACACAATGCAGAACTTCAGAAGCAGTTAGTACAAAATATTGAACGCAATATATCGGTTTGGTTCTTTTTAAGCAGCATACAAAAGATTCATATTTCAATCATCAAGCATAATTACTTAAAACAGTACTCTATCAAACTTTTCATCCTTATCAAGCAACATGTTTATAATAGGTGCACATGCGTGCGCATGTGTTTGTTGTGTGTGTGTGTGTGTGTGTGTGTGGGTGTGTGTTGTGTGTGTGTGGTGTGGTGTGTGTAAGCAACCACGCCAGTGTGTGTGGTGTGTGTGTGTGTGTGAGTGTGTGTGTGCGCGCGACGCGCGCGATGCGCGGAGTGTGCGTGCGTGCGAGCATGCAAGCGTGCATGCGTGTGTGTGTAGGTGCGTGGTGTGTGTGTGGTGTGTGTGTGGTGTGTGGGTGTGTGTGTGTGTGTGGTGCGCGCGCGAGGCGCGCATGCGTGTGTGTGTGCGTGCGTGCATGCGAGGCGTGCGTGCCAGCCTGCGCGCGAAGGGTGTGTGTATGTGTGTGTGTATGTGCGTGTGTGTCCTGTCTGTTGTCTGTCTGTCTGTCTGTCTGTCTTGTGTGATTTCAGGTGTGAGAGTCTGCAAAAGCCTCAAGTGCAAAAGAAACTTTGGAGGCGTTACGAAGAAAGGAAGAGGTTGTAGGTACTCGGGACGACAGGGAAGGGGTGTGTTTCCATGCACGACGGAAAAAAGAAACACCTCATTTCAGCATCCAATCGCGATTGTGCATAGTGACGTCAGTTTCTAGGGACGTGTGTGTGTGTGGTATTGTGTGTGTGTGTGTGTGTGTGTGTTTGTTGTGTGTGGGTGTGTGTGTGTGTGTGTGTGTTGTGCGCGCGCGAGTGGTGGGGCATCAGTGTGTGTGTGGTGTGTGTGGTGTGTGGTGTGTGGTGTGGTGGTGTGTGTGTGTGCGCGCGCGCGCGCGCGCGCGCGCGTGTGGTGTGTGTTGTGTGTGTGTGTGGTGTGTGTGTGTCGGGGGAATAGCAGTTTACTCACACACACACACACACACACACACACACACACACACACACCACACACACACACACAAGAATGCATGCACGCAAGCAGGCATCTTGCGCACACGAGCACAGGACACACATAACACCTACACACACTCATACACTACCACACACCACACACCCACACACATCACACACACACACACACCCACACCACACAATGAAAGCCTTGTGTGTGTGTGTGTTGTGTTGCTGGGTGCGTGCGTGTGGTGTTGGTGTGTGTGGTGTGTGTGGTGTGTGTGGTGTTGTGTGTTGTGTGTCATGGGTCTGTGTGTGGTGTAGTGTTGTGGTCTGGTAAATGTGTAAAAGGAGGAGAGGATGAGAGACAGAGGGGAACTCATTCGTTATTTAAACACAGACAACAACAAGAACAACAAACAAAACAACAACAGACACAAACAACAGCAACAACAACCAAGGTTGGGCGGAAAGAGAGAGAGCGAGGATGAGCAGCGAGAGAGAGATGCGTGAAGAGAGGCGAGGCGAGAGAGAGCGAGAGCGGGGAGCGAGGCGCGGAGAGCGACGGAGGCATTCTTTTTTACGTTCTCGTCACCTA
>JADBJO010019727.1:27500-32680 GCA_016801955.1 Conus betulinus | reverse complement strand
CAATGGACCATCATTCAGTCAATGGACCATCTTTCACTCAATGGACCATCTTCACTCAATGGACCATCTTTCAACTCAATGGACCATCTTTCAGTCAAACTATCTTTGCAGTCACCTACCTATCTTTCAGTCAAACTAATTATCTTTCAGTCAAGGCAACACATTACGTAGGATTTGGTCCTCATACTGACCAAAATAGAAACCACTCTACAAAATATTCCATCTTCCTATGGACTATGACAAAAACAGCTTTTACACAGGGTGTAAGCTTCATTTGAAACCATGCAAAGAACATTTTACATGCACAGCAATTTGCTTGAGATTTTAAAGTGGACAGATGTCTACACAAAAATGGACAGTGGCAGACGTCAAGACCATGAAACATCTATAAGCATCTAATTCTGGTTTGAAAAAAAAAAAAGATGCTCAGCTAAAACATGAGGCCATTATTAAGAGAGCTTAGTTCCGCTGACACCTGTCTCAAAGAATGACCTCTTACCTAGCTGAAACATGAGGTCATCATTGTGGCATCCAGTTCCGCCAGACGTTTCATCTGTTTGGGGACGTTGTCATGTTCGTCTGGCTCCAGACCCATTGTGCGAGCGTCGTATCTTGGTGACAGCTGGTCCCTCCAGTTCAAAACACCTGGACTTTGCCCTGTGAACAAAGTGACCCAATAGCACCTGGACTTTGCCCTGAGAACAAAGTGACCCAATAACACCTGGACTTTGCACTGTGAACAAAGTGACCCAATAACACCTGGACTTTGCCCTGAGAAACAAAGTGACCCAATAAACACCTGGACTTTGCCCTGTGAACAAAGTGACCCATAACACCTGGACTTTGCCCTGTGAACAAAGTGACCCAATAACACCTGACTTTGTTCTGTGAACAAAAGTGACCCAATAACACCTGGACTTTGCCCTGGTGAACAAAGTGACCCAATAACACCTGGACTTTACCCTGTGAAGAAAGTGACCCAATAACACCTGGACTTTGCCCTGTGAACAAAGTGACCCAATAACAAGAGCTGGGACTTTGTCCTGAGAACAAAGTGACCCAATAACACTGGACTTTGACCTGTGAAGAAAGTGCCCCAATAACACCTGGACTTGGCCTGTAAACAAAGTGACCTAATAGCACCTGGACTTTGCCCTGTGAACAAAGTGACCCAATAGCACCTGGACTTTGCCCTGTGAACACAGTGACCAATACTGTTATGAGCTGTTTGTCATCAGCTCCCTGTGAACAAAGTGACCCAATATTGTTATGAGCTGTTTGCCATCAGCTCTCACTGTTATGACCTGTTTGCCATCAGCTCTCCTGTGAACAAAGTGACCCAATACTGTTATGACCTGTTTGCCATCAGCTCTCCTGTGAACAAAGTGACCCAATACTTTTATGACCTGCTTGCCATCAGCTCTCCTGTGAACACAGTTCTGACCCAATATTGTTATGAGCTGTTTGCCATCAGCTACCCTGTGAACAAAGTGACCCAATATTGTTATGAGCTGTTTGCCATCAGCTCTCCTGTGAACAAGTGACCCAATATTGTTATGAGCTGTTTGCCATCAGCTCCCCTGTGAACAAAGTGACCCAATATTGTTATGAGCTGTTTGCCATCAGCTCCCCTGTGAACAAAGTGACCCAATGCTGTTATGAGCTGTTTGCCATCAGCTCCCCTGTGAACAAAGTGACCCAATGCTGTTATGAGCTGTTTGCCATCAGCTCCCCTGTGAACAAAGTGACCCAATGCTGTTATGAGCTGTTTGCCACCAACTCTCATGTTTTCAGGCGATGCTGCCATGTAGCACTTTGGTGTACACTGCATGCCACTGAAAGCAGTTTGTTGTTTTAAACTGTGTGGCCAGATCACTGGAGCTGAAGAGACGCTCACTTGCCTTGCCTCACCTTGCCTTGGCTTGCCTTTGCCTATCCCACAACACAGGGTATGGGTTGGTGAGGTACCATTGATGATAATGTCCATCCATATGCAGCGTTTCTCTGCCATCCTCAGAGACTTGGAGAAGGACAGGCCTGTCAATTCTCTGCTGTTGCCCTCCCACCTCCCTCCTGCCTTTTTTCTTCTTCTTCTGCACACGCAGGCTGATACTCCTGCGCACACTCCCCTGTATAGACAGGCAAGTATTAATCCCATCTATCCAACAAAGGGAGTGGAGTTTTGTGTCTATGACCATTCCTTATCCCGCCATTAAGGCAGCCATACTCCCAACTTCGGGGAAGGTGCATGCTATGTGTAACGTGTCATCCATACCAATGGCCAAACTGGCCTTCTCTAAAAGTTGGTGATGGGATTATGCAAGTGTGCAAGATGTTACAGGTGTGTTTAACACACGGAACCTCAGTTTATAGTCTCATTCGAAGGACTGTATGGGAAATGGAGTCAGATCCAATGTAAACTCTGAGGGGGAAAATTACCCTGTGTACTAAAAACAGCCCAGTGGAGATTCAAACCCGCAACCCCAAGATCTTCAAGATTACGAGTCCCGCGCTCTACCACTGAGCTATTCCAGCCCCCTCCACACCTGCCTGATTCTTCTTTGTCTCCCTGACATTGTGTTCATTGTGCTGGACTAGTTGATCTTCAAAAATGTGACCACGCTGATAAACCTCTTGATGTCAGGGCAGGTGACGTTGTGCTATGGATAACACACAGTGTCTGGAGTCAGTCTGAGGTAAAGTGACTCTACTGCACCAGCCTATACCAAACCATTAATATTTGACGTAAATCTACTGTTTTTTGCTTGAATCAAACAAGGAGTGTGATAAACTGATAATTTTTCTCATCCTCTCTTTCATGATTATTATGTGTGTGGGGGGCCGGAATAGCTCAGTTGGTAGAGCGCCGGACTCGTAATCCAAGGGTTGCGGGTTCGAATCTCCACCAGGCATTTTGGTACAGGGGGATTTTTTTTCCTCAGAGTTAACATTGGTTCTGACTCCATTTCCCATACAGTCCTTCGAATGAGACTATAAAATGAGGTTCCATGTGTGAACGCACGCACAACATCTTGCACACATGTAAAATCCCATCACCAATTTTCAGAAGAGTAGGCAAGTTTGGCCGTTGGTATGGGTGACATGTTATACATAACATGCATCTTCCCTGAAAAATGGAGTATGGTTGCCTTAATGGCAGGATAAAAAAAAAAAACCGTCACACGCACAAAACTCCACTCCCTTTGTTGAGCAGATGGGATTAATATCTGCCTGTCTATACAGCGAGTGTCCGCATGAGTGTCAGCCTGCGTACGCAGAAGGAGAGGAAGAAGAAGAGTTATGTGTGGGAACTAAAACTTTTAAAGTTTTTTCTTTTTTTTTTTTTGTCAAAATGGCTTCTGTACAAGTGGGACAATTTGGTGCACCATAACTTCTTCATTTTTCAACATACAAAAATCTTTTTATATACCACTGGAAAGACCTTTCCTCTTATTATTGATAGGTATGTCTAAATATTCTTACAAATGTAACTTATCTATCTATCATTTTATGGGATAAGTTCAGTTCAGTGGTTTATTTAAACATCTGTTCACCATTGATGATATAAGACAACATTTTATGGGAGGTGACCATAAAGTTGTCCATATGTTTTTTTTTTAAAGATGTGAACTATGCCCTTGCTATACTTGGCAAAAACTCTGTAAGTCAGCAAAATATGGCACATTTTCACTTTAAATAAAAAATGGCTTCTCCATGTAGGACTGGATATATGAGCATCATAACAACTACCTAATGATCCATATAATCAACTGCTGCTCTTTGTTCACCTGGGTTTAAACTATTCTCTCATGACAAATATTATCTGAAAGTCACCCATATGCAAGACACACACACACATGCATACATACATGCATGCACCCCCCCCCCCCCCCCCGCCCCCCCCCCCCCCCCCCCCCCCACCCATACACACACACACTCGCACACACATTCACTCTCTCTCACACACACACACACACACACACACACACACACATACACACACACTCACTCACACACACACACACACACACACACACACACACACACACACACACATGCACACACCGATTTTACATACACTTTCAGTGACAGAGATGATGCGAGTGGAGTCCAGACTCCAGCCCAGGTGAACAACAGCATCAGTGTCTGGACCTTTGTGAAGGGACAGCCGCGCCAGGCGCCAGGGTTCGAGCCTCACGTCATACATCAAAACGTCCCCTGAAGAGGATGCAGAGTGAAATCATATTCATAACAAAATCTAAACATAGACCATTCTGACTCACACACACACACACACACTCTCTCTCTCTCTCTCATTCCCCCTCTCCTCTCTCTCCCCCCTCTCTCCCCCCCCCCCCCTTTCTCAAATACACAACACATATACACACTCTCATACCCACACGCATAAACACATACATACACTCTCTCTCCCTCTCTCTCTCTTTCACACACATCCACATATATTGCACGCACACACACATACACACATGCATGCAAGCACACACACATACACACGTGCATGCACACACACACATACACACCCACCTCGCACAGTGCCGATGAGGATGAAGAGTCCGTCAGAAGAGGGAGCCATACTCTGCACGCCCTCGCAGACATAGGGTATCTCCATGGTGATCAGCCCTGGATCTATGCCCTGCCCAACACAACACAATCCCATAGAATACAGACATAGGGTATCTCCATGGTGATCAGCCCTGGATCTATGCCCTGCCCAACACACACACAATCCCATAGAATACAGACATAGGGTATCTCCATGGTGATCAGCCCCGGATCCATCCCCTGCCCACACACAACACAATCCCATAGAATACAGACATAGGGTATCTCCATGGTGATCAGCCCTGGATCCATCCCCTGCCCAACACAAACACAATCCCATAGAATACAGACATAGGGCATCTCCATAGTAATCAGCCCTGGATCCATCCCCTGCCCAACACAACACAATACAACACAATCCCACAGAATACAGACATAGGGTATCTCCATGGTGATCAGCCCTGGATCTATGCCCTGCCCAACATAATACAGTACAGTACAGAACAGTACAATACCATAGAATACAGACATAGGGTATCTATATGGCGATCAGCCATGGATCTATGCCCTGCCCAACACAAAACAATACAATAGAATACAGACGTAGGGTATCTCCA
>JADBJO010019727.1:0-22500 GCA_016801955.1 Conus betulinus | reverse complement strand
ATCCACACATCCTTCCTGGACACACAGTGCACACAGTGATCCACACATCCTTCCTGGACACATAGTGCACACAGTGATCCACACATCCTTCCTGGACACATAGTGCACACAGTGATCCACACATCCTTCCTGGACACACAGAACACACAGTGATCCACACATCCTTCCTGGACACATAGTGCACACAGTGATCCACACATCCTTCCTGGACACACAGTGCACACAGTGATCCCACACATCCTTCCTGGACACACAGAGCACACAGTGATCCACACATCCTTCCTGGACACATAGTGCACACAGTGATCCACACATCCTTCCTGGACACACAGAGCACACAGTGATCCACACACATCCTTCCTGGACACACAGAGCACACAGTGATCCACACATCCTTCCTGGACACATGATCCACACATGCACACAGTGATCCACACATCCTTCCTGGACACATAGTGCACACCAGTGATCCACACATCCTTCCTGGACACATTGCACACAGTGATCCACACATCCTTCCTGGACACATAGTGCCAGCGATCACAGTGATCCACACAGGATCACTGTGTGCACTATGTGTCCAGGAATCACTGGATGTGTGGATCACTGTGTGCACTATGTGTCCAGGAAGGATGTGTGGATCACTGTGTGCACTGTGTGTCCAGGAAGGATCACTGTGGATCACTGTGTGCTCTGTGTGTCAGGAAGGATGTGTGGATCACTGTGTGCTCTGTGTGTCCAGGAAGGATGTGTGGATCACTGTGTGCAACATCAATGTGTCCATTACGGTCCAGGAAGGATGTGTGGATCACTGTGTGCAACATGTGTCCAGGAAGGATGTGTGGATCACTGTGTGCACTATGTGTCCAGGAAGGATGTGTGGATCACTGTGTGCTCTGTGTGTCCAGGAAGGATGTGTGGATCACTGTGTGCTCTGTGTGTCCAGGAAGGATGTGTGGATCACTGTGTGCACTATGTGTCCAGGAAGGATGTGTGGATCACTGTGTGCTCTGTGTGTCCAGGAAGGATGTGTGGATCACTGTGTGCACTATGTGTCCAGGAAGGATGTGTGGATCACTGTGTGCACCATGTGTCCAGGAAGGAGGTGTGTGGATCACTGTGTGTTCTGTGTGTCCAGGAAGGATGTGTGGATCACTGTGTGCACTATGTGTCCAGGAAGGATGTGTGGATCACTGTGTGCACTATGTGTCCAGGAAGGATGTGTGGAACTCTGTGTGCACTGTGTGTCCAGGAAGGATGTGTGGATCACTGTGTGCACTATGTGTCCAGGAAGGATGTGTGGATCACTGTGTGCACTATGTGTCCAGGAAGGATGTGTGGACTCATACTCAGGCCCTCCAACTGGCCAGCTCTAAACCTACCACGGAAGACATGTGAGTACACGTGCCATGGCATACATAGACATGCGTTGCTGGCTGTGTCAGTGCATATGTATTCAAAGTATGCATAAACTGCAAAGAACACTATGAGATTGAGAAGAAAGGAAGAGTTTGGCTGTGGTGATGATTGGTTGATGGAAGAAAAGTCTACAACTTTGAGGTGTTTGAGCATCTGGACCCCTAAAAAAAAGAAGAAGAAGAAAAAAAAAAAGAAAGATTCACTGAATTTTAAGGATTTGTCATGATTTTATTTGATTTTGTAATGTTGAGATTGAAACAGAAAGAGAACTTGTCAGTTTTTTTTTTTTCAAACTTACTGATGCATATGTTTGAGATGAAAGAGAAGTTTTCAGTTTACATGCTCTTGAAACTGTTAATGCACATGATCTTAGTTCTGTGTGTGTGTGTGTGAGTGTGTGTGTGTGTGTGTGTGTGTGTGTGTGTGTGTGTGTGTGTGCTTTTTTTTTTTTTTTTGAGTTTTGGTGTGCCTGGTTGGTATCATTGTGCTTAATTTTTCATTCTGTAATTCTTTTAACTTGTCTTTTCTTGGTTTAGCAGATGGGTTGATAGTGGGCTGAAGGTGAAGACAGAGTGACTGCAGAGTGAACATGAAGACAGACATAGCTACACCCAAAAACTGACACACACACAGAGGAGAATGCACCTCCGCCACTGTCAAACAGATCCTAGACTCACTCTTTGATCCAGATTCACATCATTGTTTGGTTCCAGAATTGGGTAGATTCGTCCCTTAGCCACTTTGTATATCTTTCCTCCAAGTGTGTAAAAAAATCAGTTGAGCAGATTTTGTGTAATCTTGACAGACAAACAAACCTACCAGCATGTATGAAAATGTAAACGAGGGGAGGTAACAATGAGAACAATTTAAAACTCCCAGCGCTATGTGTGGTGTCACTGAGAGAGCTCAGGTCTCCTGTCTCAGGGATCCCATGGACACGGACGTGGAGCTCATCACTTACGATCACCTTCACCCCAGTGATCTGCAGAAGTTCAAGGCCAGTCGTTTTGACCTTCCGCCGGCCAGGAAGAAGAAGGAGTGTGCCGTCCGCTACCGGAAACGGGAGGCAGAGTTCTGGACGGTGAGGTGTCTGCTATGGTGTGTGTGTGTGTGTGTGTGTGTGTGTGTGTGTGTGTGTGTGTGTGTGTGTGTGTGTGTGTGTGTGTGTGTGTGTGTGTAAAGGGTGCATGCATGTTTATGTGGAAGCGCATGAGTGTATTCATGAATATATGTGTGTGTGTGTGTGTGTGTGTGTGTGTGTGTGTGTGTGTGTGTGTGTGTGTGTGTGTGAAGGGTGTATGCATGAGTGCATGAGCATATCCATGAATGTGTGTGTGTGTGTGTGTCTGTGTGTGTGTGTGTGTGTGTGTGTGAGTGTCTGTGTGTGTGTGTGTGTGTGTGTGTGTGTGTGTGTGTGTGTGTGAGCATGTGTGAGTGAGTGTGCGTTTTGGGGGCTTGTACACGTGTCTGTGCTTGTGTGTGTGTGTGTGTGTGTGTGTGTGTGTGTGTGTGTGTGTGTGTGTGTGTGTGCGTGAGCACGCGAGTGCGCATGTGTGTCTGTGCATGTGTGCATGTGTCGGTGTATGTGCGCGCGTGTGTGTGTGTGTGTGTGTGTATGTTTGTGTGTGTGTGTGTGTGTGTGTGTGTGTGTGTGTGTGTGTGTGTGACCTTGCATGTGAGTGCGGTGTATTTATTGTGTTTTGACACTCTGTGAGGCATCTGACTGCACTCTGTGTTTTGCTGTATTGCAAAGTACTGTGTTTTATTTTAGTGTAACAGGAATTATTGCAATGTTCTGCATTGTATTGGACAGCAGACAGATCTTGGGCTGGATCATATTGTATGGTGTAGTATTGTACTGAACTGTAATGTATTGCTCTGCATTGCATGCATGGCAATGTATTGCACCGCATCACACTGTAATGTATGGCACTGCATCACACTGTAAGGTATGGCACTGCATCGCACTGTAAGGTATGGCACTGCATCACACTGTAATGTATGGCACTGCATCACACTGTAATGTATGGCACTGCATCACACTGTAATGTATGGCACTGCATCACACTGTAATGTATGGCACTGCATCACACTGTAATGTATGGCACTGCACACTGTAATGTATGGCACTGCATCACACTGTAATGTATGGCACTGCATCACACTGTAATGTATGGCACTGCATCACACTGTAATGTATGGCACTGCATCGCACTGTAATGTATGGCACTGCATCACACTGTAATGTATGGCACTGTAATGTATGGCATGGCACTGCATCGCACTGTAATGTATGGCACTGCATGGCACTGTAATGTATGGCACTGCATCACACTGTAATGTATGGCACTGCATGGCACTGTAATGTATGGCACTGCATGGCACTGTAATGTATGGCATGTTATGGCACTGTAATGTATGGCACTGCATCACACTGTAATGTATGGCACTGCATCGCACTGTAATGTATGGCACTGCATCACACTGTAATGTATGGCACAGCATCGCACTGTAATGTATGGCACTGCATCACACTGTAATGTATGGCACTGCATCACACTGTAATGTATGGCACTGCATGCATGCACTGTAATGTATGGCACTGCATGGCACTGTAAGGTATGGCACTGCATCACACTGTAATGTATGGCACTGCATCACACTGTAAAGTATGGCACTGCATCGCACTGTAATGTATGGCACTGCATGGCACTGTAATGTATGGCACTGCATGGCACTGTAATGTATGGCACTGCATGGCACTGTAATGTATGGCACTGCATCACACTGTTAGGTATGGCACTGCATCACACTGTAATGTATGGCACTGCATCGCACTGTAATGTATGGCACTGCATCACACTGTAAGGTATGGCACTGCATCGCACTGTAATGTATGGCACTGCATCACACTGTAAGGTATGGCACTGCATCACACTGTAATGTATGGCACTGCATTACACTGTAATGTATGGCACTGCATCACACTGTAATGTATGGCACTGCATGGCACTGTAATGTATGGCACTGTAATGTATGGCACTGCATGGCACTGTAATGTATGGCACTGCATGGCACTGTAATGTATGGCACTGCATGGCACTGTAATGTATGGCATTGCATGGCACTGTAATGTATGGCACTGCATGGCACTGTAATGTATGGCACTGCATGGCACTGTAAGGTATGGCACTGCATGGCACTGTAAGGTATGGCACTGCATGGCACTGTAATGTATGGCGCTGCATCATCACACTGTAAGGTATGGCACTGTATGGCACTGTAATGTATGGCACTGCTTTGCACTGTAATGTATGGCACTGCATCACACTGTAAGGTATGGCACTGCATCACACTGTAAGGTATGGCACTGCATGGCACTGTAATGTATGGCACTGCTTTGCACTGTAAGGTATGGCACTGCATCACACTGTAATGTATGGCACTGCATGGCACTGTAATGTGTGGCACTGCATCACACTGTACTGTATGGCACTGCATGGCACTGTAATGTATGGCACTGCTTTGCACTGTAATGTATGGCACTGCTTTGCACTGTAATGTATGGCACTGCATCACACTGTAATGTATGGCACGGGACTACACTGTAATGTATGGCACTGCATTGCACTGTAGTGTGTATACTATGGTACTGAGTTGACCCGGACGGTTGCTGGGACTACCTTATATCTCATTGCAGCACATTGTGTTAGTGTTATGCTATGGTACTGAGTTGACCAAGAGATGGATTCAGTGCTGATGATCCTGAAGTCACAGAATGCTTCATGTGTAGTACAGGGCTGACCATATTGAAGAGGCTCACAGAGCCTTTGTTGTATTGTATGGCACTGTTTTTTTTATTGCATTGTATTACATTGTATTGTGTTGCATCAAATTGTCTTTGGTTTGTATTGTATTGTAAAGTGTTGTATTGTATTTATTTTATTGGGCAGGGGATGGATCCAGGTTTGATCACACTGGAGATTCTCTACACTTGTATTGTATTGTATTGTGTTGTTTGCATTGCATTGCATTGCGTTGTGTTGTATTATATTGTATGGCATTGTATTGTACTGCATGACATTGTATTGTATTATATGGCATTGCATTACATTATATTGTATTGCATAGCATTGTAGTGTATCATGTTGTGTTGTGTTGTGTTGTGTTGTTGTGTTGTGTGTGTTGTGTTGTGTTGTGTTGTGTTGTGTTGTGTTGTGTTATACTGCACTGCATAAATTCATATCATATTGTGTTGTGTTGTGTTGTGTTGTGTTTGTGTTGGGCAGGGGATGGATCCAGGCCTGATCTCTATGGAGATGCCCTATGTCTTGTCTTGTTCTTGTCTTGTCTTGTCTTGTCTTGTCTTGTCTTGTCTTGTCTTGGGCAGGGGATGGATCCAGGCCTGATCTCTATGGAGATACCCTTTGTCTGTATTGTATGGTATTGTATTTTACTGTGCTGTATTATACTTTGTTGGGCAGGGGATGGATTTAGGGCTGATCACCAAGGAGATACCTTATATCTGTATTCTATGGCATTGTATTGTACTGCTCTGTACTGTATTATGTTGGGCAGGGGATGGATCCAGGCCTGATCTCTATGGAGATACCTTATGTCTGTATTCTATGGTATTGTATTGTACTGCTCTGTACTGTATCATACTGTGTTGAGCAGGGCATAGATCCAGGGCTGATCACCATGGAGATACCCTACGTCTGTATTCTATTGTATTGTGTTGTGTTGGGCAAGGCATAGATCCAGGGCTGATCACATGGAGATACCCTACGTCTGTATTCTATTGTATTGTTTTGTGTTGGGCAGGGCATAGATCCATGGCTGATCGCCATATAGATACCCTATGTCTGTATTCTATGGTATTGTACTGTTCTGTACTGTACTGTATTATGTTGGGCAGGGCATAGATCCAGGGCTGATCACCATGGAGATACCCTATGTCTGTATTCTGTGGGATTGTGTTGTATTGTGTTGTGTTGGGCAGGGGATGGATCCAGGGCTGATTACTATGGAGATGCCCTATGTCTGTATTCTATGGATTGTGTTGTGTTGGGCAGGGGATGGATCCAGGGCTGATCACCATGGAGATACCCTATGTCTGTATTCTATGGGATTGTGTGTGTGTTGGGCAGGGGATGGATCCGGGGCTGATCACCATGGAGATACCCTATGTCTGTATTCTATGGGATTGTGTTGTGTTGGGCAGGGCATAGATCCAGGGCTGATCACCATGGAGATACCCTATGTCTGTATTCTATGGGATTGTGTTGTGTTGGGCAGGGCATAGATCCAGGGCTGATCACCATGGAGATACCCTATGTCTGCGAGGGCGTGCAGAGTATGGCTCCCTCTTCTGACGGACTCTTCATCCTCATCGGCACTGTGCGAGGTGGGTGTGTATGTGTGTGTGTGCATGCACGTGTGTATGTGTGTGTGCTTGCATGCATGTGTGTATGTGTGTGTGCGTGCAATATATGTGGATGTGTGTGAAAGAGAGAGAGAGGGAGAGAGAGTGTATGTATGTGTTTATGCGTGTGGGTATGAGAGTGTGTATATGTGTTGTGTATTTGAGAAAGGGGGGGGGGGGGGGAGAGAGGGGGGAGAGAGAGGGGGGAATGAGAGAGAGAGAGAGAGAGTGTGTGTGTGTGTGTGAGTCAGAATGGTCTATGTTTAGATTTGTTATGAATATGATTTCACTCTGCATCCTCTTCAGGGGACGTTTTGATGTATGACGTGAGGCTCGAACCCTGGCGCCTGGCGCGGCTGTCCCTTCACAAAGGTCCAGACACTGATGCTGTTGTTCACCTGGGCTGGAGTCTGGACTCCACTCGCATCATCTCTGTCACTGAAAGTGTATGTAAAATCGGTGTGTGCATGTGTGTGTGTGTGTGTGTGTGTGTGTGTGTGTGTGTGTGTGTGAGTGAGTGTGTGTGTATGTGTGTGTGTGTGTGTGTGTGTGTGTGTGTGAGAGAGAGTGAATGTGTGTGCGAGTGTGTGTGTGTATGGGGGGGGGGGGGGGGGGGGAGGGGCGGGGGGGGGGGGGGGGTGCATGCATGTATGTGCATGCATGTGTGTGTGTGTGTCTTGCATATGGGTGACTTTCAGATAATATTTGTCATGAGAGAATAGTTTAAACCAAGGTGAACAAAGAGCAGTTGATTATATGGATCATTAGGTAGTTGTTATGATGCTCATATATCCAGTCCTACATGGAGAAGCCATTTTTATTTAAAGTGAAAATGTGCCATATTTGCTGACTTACAGAGTTTTTGCCAAGTATAGCAAGGGCATAGTTCACATCTTTAAAAAAAAGAAACATATGGACAACTTTATGGTCACCTCCCATAAAATGTTGTCTTATATCATCAATGGTGAACAGATGTTAAATAAACCACTGAACTGAACTTATCCCATAAAATGATAGATAGATAAGTTACATTTGTAAGAATATTTAGACATACCTATCAATAATAAGAGGAAAGGTCTTTCCAGTGGTATATAAAAGATTTTTGTATGTTGAAAAATGAAGAAGTTATGGTGCACCAAATTGTCCCACTTGTACAGAAGCCATTTTGACAAAAAAAAAAGAAAAAAAACTTTAAAAGTTTTAGTTCCCACACATAACTCTTCTTCTTCCTCTCCTTCTGCGTACGCAGGCTGACACTCATGCGGACACTCGCTGTATAGACAGGCAGATATTAATCCATCTGCTCAACAAAGGGAGTGGAGTTTTGTGTGCGTGTGACGGTTTTTTTTTATCCTGCCATTAAGGCAACCATACTCCATTTTCAGGGAAGATGCATGTTATGTATAACATGTCACCCATACCAACGGCCAAACTTGCCTACTCTTCTGAAAATTGGTGATGGGATTTTACATGTGTGCAAGATGTTGTGCGTGCGTTCACACATGGAACCTCAGTTTATAGTCTCATTCGAAGGACTGTATGGGAAATGGAGTCAGAACCAATGTTAACTCTGAGGGAAAAAATCCCCCTGTACCAAAATGGCCTGGTGGAGATTCGAACCCGCAACCCTTGGATTACGAGTCCGGCGCTCTACCAACTGAGCTATTCCGGCCCACCACACATAATAATCATGAAAGAGAGGATGAGAAAAATTATCAGTTTATCACACTCCTTGTTTGATTCAAGCAAAAAAAAGTAGATTACGTCAAATATTAATGGTTTGGTATAGGCTGGTGCAGTAGAGTCACTTTACCTCAGACTGACTCCAGACACTGTGTGTTATCCATAGCACAACGTCACCTGCCCTGACATCAAGAGGTTTATCAGCGGTGGTCACATTTTTGAAGATCAACTAGTCCAGCACAATGAACACAATGTCAGGGAGACAAAGAAGAATCAGGCAGGTGTGGAGGGGGCTGGAAATAGCTCAGTGGTAGAGCGCGGGGACTCGTAATCTTGAAGATCTTGGGGTTGCGGGTTTGAATCTCCACTGGGCTGTTTTAGTACAGGGTAATTTTCCCCTCAGAGTTTACATTGGATCTGACTCCATTTCCCATACAGTCCTTCGAATGAGACTATAAACTGAGGTTCCGTGTGTAAAACACACCTGTAACATCTTGCACACTTGCATAATCCCATCACCAACTTTTAGAGAAGGCCAGTTTGGCCATTGGTATGGATGACACGTTACACATAGCATGCACCTTCCCCGAAGTTGGGAGTATGGCTGCCTTAATGGCGGGATAAGGAATGGTCATAGACACAAAAACTCCACTCCCTTTGTTGGATAGATGGGATTAATACTTGCCTGTCTATACAGGGAGTGTGCGCAGGAGTATCAGCCTGCGTGTGCAGAAGAAGAAGAAAAAGGCAGGAGGGGAGGTGGGAGGGCAACAGCAGAGAATTGACAGGCCTGTCCTTCTCCAAGTCTCTGAGGATGGCAGAGAAACGCTGCATATGGATGGACATTATCATCAATGGTACCTCACCAACCCATACCCTGTGTTGTGGGATAGGCAAAGGCAAGCCAAGGCAAGGTGAGGCAAGGCAAGTGAGCGTCTCTTCAGCTCCAGTGATCTGGCCACACAGTTTAAAACAACAAACTGCTTTCAGTGGCATGCAGTGTACACCAAAGTGCTACATGGCAGCATCGCCTGAAAACATGAGAGTTGGTGGCAAACAGCTCATAACAGCATTGGGTCACTTTGTTCACAGGGGAGCTGATGGCAAACAGCTCATAACAGCATTGGGTCACTTTGTTCACAGGGGAGCTGATGGCAAACAGCTCATAACAGCATTGGGTCACTTTGTTCACAGGGGAGCTGATGGCAAACAGCTCATAACAATATTGGGTCACTTTGTTCACAGGGGAGCTGATGGCAAACAGCTCATAACAATATTGGGCACTTTGTTCACAGGAGAGCTGATGGCAAACAGCTCATAACAATATTGGGTCACTTTGTTCACAGGGTAGCTGATGGCAAACAGCTCATAACAATATTGGGTCACTGTGTTCACAGGAGAGCTGATGGCAAGCAGGTCATAAAAGTATTGGGTCACTTTGTTCACAGGAGAGCTGATGGCAAACAGGTCATAACAGTATTGGGTCACTTTGTTCACAGGAGAGCTGATGGCAAACAGGTCATAACAGTGAGAGCTGATGGCAAACAGCTCATAACAATATTGGGTCACTTTGTTCACAGGGGAGCTGATGACAAACAGCTCATAACAGTATTGGGTCACTGTGTTCACAGGGCAAAGTCCAGGTGCTATTGGGTCACTTTGTTCACAGGGCAAAGTCCAGGTGCTATTAGGTCACTTTGTTTACAGGGCAAAGTCCAGGTGTTATTGGGGCACTTTCTTCACAGGTCAAAGTCCAGGTGTTATTGGGTCACTTTGTTCTCAGGACAAAGTCCAGGTGTTATTGGGTCACTTTGTTCACAGGGCAAAGTCCAGGTGTTATTGGGTCACTTTCTTCACAGGGTAAAGTCCAGGTGTTATTGGGTCACTTTGTTCACAGGGCAAAGTCCAGGTGTTATTGGGTCACTTTGTTCACAGAACAAAGTCCAGGTGTTATTGGGTCACTTTGTTCACAGGGCAAAGTCCAGGTGTTATGGGTCACTTTGTTCACAGGGCAAAGTCCAGGTGTTATTGGGTCACTTTGTTCTCAGGGCAAAGTCCAGGTGTTATTGGGTCACTTTGTTCACAGTGCAAAGTCCAGGTGTTATTGGGTCACTTTGTTCTCAGGGCAAAGTCCAGGTGTTATTGGGTCACTTTGTTCACAGGGCAAAGTCCAGGTGTTTGAACTGGAGGGACCAGCTGTCACCAAGATAGACGCTCGCACAATGGGTCTGGAGCCAGACGAACATGACAACGTCCCCAAACAGATGAAACGTCTGGCGGAACTGGATGCCAACAATGATGACCTCATGTTTCAGCTAGGTAAGAGGTCATTCTTTGAGGACAGGTGTCAGCGGAACTAAGCTCTCTTAATAATGGCCTCATGTTTTAGCTGAGCATCTTTTTTTTTTTTTCAAACCAGAATTAGATGCTTATAGATGTTCATGGTCTTGACGTCTGCCACTGTCCATTTTTTTGTTAGACATCTGTCCACTTTAAAATCTCAAGCAAATGCTGTGCATGTAAAATGTTCTTTGCATGGTTTCAAATGAAGCTTACACCCTGTGTAAAAGCTGTTTTTGTCATAGTCCATAGGAAGATGGAATATTTTGTAGAGTGTTCTATTTTGGTCAGTATGAGGACCAAATCCTACGTAAATGTTGCCTTGACTGAAAGATAATTAGTTGACTGAAAGATAGGTAGTTGACTGAAAGATAGTTGACTGAAAGATGGTCCCATTGAGTGAAAGATGGTCCATTGAGTGAAAGATGGTCCATTGAGTGAAAGATGGTCCATTGACTGAATGATGGTCCATTGAGTGAAAGATGGTCCATTGACTAAAGATGGTCCATCGACAGAAAGATGTCACATTAAATAAAAGATATTTCACTGATTGAGAGATATTGACTGAAAGATTGTCCATTGACTGAGTGAAAGATGGTCCATTGAGTGAAAGATGAGCCATTGAGTGAAAGATGGTCCATTGAGTGAAAGATGGCCCATTGACTGAAAAATGGGTCATTGACTGAGTGAAAGATGGTCCATTGAGTGAAAGATGAGCCATTGAGTGAAAGATGGTCCATTAAGTGAAAGATGGTCCATTGAGTGAAAGAGGGTCCATTGACTGAGTGAAAGATGGCCCATGAGTGAAAGATGAGCCATTGAGTGAAAGGTGGTCCAATGACTGAAAGATGGGTCATTGACTGAGTGAAAGATGGTTCATTGAGTGAAAGATGGTCCATTGAGTGAAAGATGAGTGAAAAAGATTGTCCATTGAGTGAAAGATGGTCTATTGAGTGTGAAAGATGGGTCATTGACTGAGTGAAAGATGGTCCATTGAGTGAAAGATGGTCCATTGAATGAAAGATGGTCCATTGACTGAGTGGAAGATGGTCCATTGAGTGGAAGATGTTCCGCTGAGTGAGGGATGCTTTTTGTGGACTGAAAGATGGTCCATTGAGTGAAAGATGGTCCATTGAGTGAAAGAAGGTCCATTGAGTGGAAGATGTTCCGCTGAGTGAGGGATGCTTTTTGTGGACTGAAAGATGGTCCATTGAGTGAAAGATGGTCCATTGAGTGAAAGATGGTCCATTGAGTGAAAGATGGTCCATTGAGTGGAAGATGTTCCGCTGAGTGAGGGATGCTTTTTGTGGACTGAAAGATGGTCCAGTGAGTGAAAGATGGTCCAGTGAGTGAAAGGTGCGTGTTGCCTGCAGGTCCCCTGGCAGAGTCGGAGGTACTGACGGAGAAGTTCAACCCAGTGCGCGGCGCCTTCTTCCCCAGCTTCTCCTTCTTCGGCACCCAGGTCTGGCCATGGTCTGGAACGCCTCTGTCTCTCTCTGGTCTTCTGGGTGGAGTGGGTTCGAAGCCCTTGGGGCTGGGAGGCAGATGAGGTGGAATGGGGGGAAAGGGAGCAAGATACAGGGACAGGAGGGAGTAAGACAGAGGAACAGGAACAGGCAGGCAGACAGAGAGGAAGGAGGGAAAGTGATCGGACTGAACAGTTGATGTTTGTATCCAAAGCTCAAGGTTTTAGGCTGAGTCTACATCTTGCAGTCTGTCCTTACCACGCACAAATTATTTTTGTGATATATGTTAACACTGTCAACATAGACCCTGGTTCTGCTCTATGTGCCCAGTTAAAACTGCAGTCACAGCACTGAAATTCCCTCAGGACACCTGAGTTTTACCATTTTTAATGAATTTTCCTTAAAAGCCTAAATTCTGACAATGACTTTATTTTTGTACAGTGAAATAGAGCTATCTTTCATCTTCTTGATGATAAATGTTTTAAAAGTCAAACTAATTATTTTGTTGTTGTTTGAGTTGAAAATGACATACTTCAAACAAGGAGCACTTATTCAGTGCTTAAAGATGCCAACAGGTTGATTGCTTTCTCTTCAAATTAACCAATGAAATCATCTGCTAGTAGTTTGCTGACTGGTATGATATGACATAGGAAAGACTGTATCTGTATGCTGACACCACCAGTTAAAAATTCTCCAGGAAATTGGGTCATAATTATTTTTTAGAAAACCGTCGCTGTCAACCGTAGAGGAACAAAAGTGAACTTTATAAGGCTTAAATTTCCCTGCAAATATCAGGTGCCCCAATGGCTCAGTGGTTAGAATGTGAGTCATTAAGTGGAAAATGAGCATGTCCAGAGGGTCATGGGTTCGAATCCCAGCCATGGCTTGTCCTAAGATGGGAAAAAAAGGGGCAGCAGAGGGACATCCGGAATCATGAACCGGGTGTGGCCCAACCTCCCTAGAGTGTCAGGAGAAACACTTGCTTGAAGGGGGGCTTCTCTTCTGAGGACTTGCTGCTGCCACGCTCTCCACGAGTTTCTTTTCTACTCTACTCTTGCGACGTGCCCTGAGTGACAGATTGCTTGCCGCCAGTATTTTTGCCCCACTTAGCCAAGAAGTAAGTCAAGTGCTGTGATCATTCTCGCGGCTTGCTGCAAAAAAATTATTCTTACCAACAGACCAACATAAAAGTGGTGACAAGAGGAGAATAGGTGGTAGTGCTGGGGTTAGGGGAAAAGGAGGCTGAGAGAGTGAAGATGAAAGGGGGGGGGGGGGGGGGGAGAGTGTATAGGGAGGAGGGGGAGGGTGTGTGGAGATGACTGAAGATGGGGGTGGGAAGAGAGGGGAGGGGTCAGAGCTTGAAGTGTTGGAGGGGTGTGTGTGTGAAAAGGGAAGTGCATGTGTCAAACAAATTAGGAGCCAGCCTAATCCAGCAGAGAGACACAAACAAGGCATGCACAATGAAATGTAGACTGCCAAAGATAAGAGAGATGCAGTGAGAAAGGAAAATGAGTTTTGTTTATGAGTTGTGCTTCCTTTGTTAAAGCATGAATGAGTTCTGTTCCCACCCCACCCCTTCTTCACTCGCATCCCTCCCACCCTCCTGCCTTCCATTCCTTCACCCTCTCCCCTTCATCATCCACTTTTTGGTTAGTCACTTACCTCCCCTGACCAAGGAGAAGTGCTGCTGTGGACCCCCAAGCCTTCTGCTGTTGATCCTTCCCCCCTCTCCCTCTGTCCTTAGACATGTCAGTCGTAGACATCCCTTGGGGGCCAGAATAGCTCAGGTGGGAGAGTGCTGGACTCATAATCCAAGGGTTGCGGGTTTGAATCTCCGCCGTGCCATTTCCCTCGGAGTTGACATTAGTTCTGACTCCATTTCCCATACAGTCCTTCGAATGAGACTATAAACTGAAGTTCCCAGTGTGAAGGCACGCACATCTTGCACACATATAAACTCCCCACACCAACTTTCGGAAGAGAAGGCCAGTTTGGCTGTTGATATGGATGACATGTTACACATAGCATGCACCTTTCCTGAAGATGGAGTATGGCTGCCTTAATGGCGGGATGAAAAATGGTCATACGCACAAGACTCCACTTCCTTTGTTGGGTAGATGGGATTAATCCTTGCCTGTCCATACAGGGAGCGTCCGCAGGAGTATCAGCCTGCGTACGTGGAGGAAGAAGAAGACATCCCTTGTTCCCCCTTTCTCCTTCACCCCTTTCCCATCAAATTAATTTCAGCATAGTCGTCTCTCTCTGTATCTTCCTTTCTCTCTCCCATCAAATTGATTTCAGCAAGGTCATCTCTCTCTGTATCTTCCTTTCTCTCTCCCATCAAATTGATTTCAGCAAGGTCATCTCTCTCTGTGTTTTCCTTTCTCTTTCCCATCAGATTGATTTCAGCATGGTCATCTCTCTCTGTATCTTCCTTTTCTCTCTCCCATCAAATTGATTTCAGCAAGGTCATCTCTCTCTGTATCTTCCTTTCTCTCTCCCATCAAATTCATTTCAGCAAGGTCATCTCTCTCTGTATTTTTCTTTCTCTCTCCCATCAGATTGATTTCAGCATGGTCATCTCTCTCTGTATCTTCCTTTCTCTCTCCCATCAAATTAATTTCTTCTCCTAAAACCCCATTTTTCCGTTTTTCTGCATGGTAATAACATTGATGACATCAGCAAACACTGCAATTAGCATTATGTGTCTGTCAGCACGTGGTGTGTGGCGTGCTGGAAAATGATACAGATGTTTGTGTTGTTTTCTGCATGGTAATAACATTGATGACATCAGCAAACACTGCAATTAGCATTATGTCTCGTCAGCACGTGGTGTGTAGCGTGCTGGAAAACGGGGACATCATGAAGGTCAACCTGGAGTCGCTGTCCGTCGACCCCGATACATCCGGAGGGGAGGTCACCTACCCTGACGTCCCGCTGATCTACAACGCCAACATCTATGTAAGTCTGTAGCACTGCTAGTTTAACAACTCATGCTGATGATGTGAAGTTGGGGAGGTGTTCATGATGGAGCTTTTGACAGTTGGGGGACTTCATAGGTTTTTGCAATCAGTCCTGAGCAACTTGGTAGAGGTAATGCAGTTTGTCCTGTCCTTTATGTTGTCCATCCATGACCTCCTTGGTATGCCTGTTATAAAGACTGAAGTTTAAAGGCTGTATGCTGTAACAATGGGAGATGAAGGAACAAATGAATGAATACATGAATGAAGGAAAGACTGATTAAATTAGGGAGACATGAATGAGTGTTTGTGAAATTGAAGAAATACTTTGAACCTGTTATTGTATGTGTCATATTTCTTTATATTTGAACTCACCATAAGTACTAGTTTATTGATAATCAAAAATTGATGGTTTCTGTTATTTTTATGTGCAAAAGAAATGTTCGTTTATTAACGAAGAAAGAAGAAAAGAGTAAATGAAAAAATGTAGATTTGTATTGCATGGGTGGACAGAATGAAGGACTGAATAGATCTTAACACCTCTTTCCTGTTCCCATGACTGAGGAGAAAAAAGGTGGAGATTGTTGACTGCCCAGAGTGTGTGTCACAGAAATATATGACCTGTGGTAACCGGAACATACTGATACCAGAACCATATTCTTTTCTCACTTTTCTTATTCTCCTGAGTGCTTACTCGATTTGGGCATGGTTGATTGGAAAGATAGATCGAAAAGTCAATCTGAGTTATCTTCCTTTCCACTAGAGAAGTGAGATTTAGTCCACCAAACACATCTTGATTGTATGTGTGTGTGTGTGTGTGTGTGTGTGTGTGTGTGTGTGTGTGTGTGTTTTGTAGATGATTTGTGTGTGTGTGTGTTTTTTTTCTTTGCAACAAGAGTTTTTTTCCTATGTATGATGAAAGGCCTGAAAGTGCTGTGTGTGGTAGGCTGGGCTGTATGGAAACTGAAACAAAAAGTGAATTGTAAGTATCTTATACAGTAGACAAAGTTACTGCAGATCAATTCTTACCCAACAAAAAATGTTACAGTTTATTTCGTATGCCTCATGTGGCAAATGTGGTTGCATAGCACCATTTTTTCATACTTACTTGGTATGAAAAATGGTCTTGTCAATTAGGATGCCCTTTAGAATTTTTTAGAGAGAAGGGAGACAAACACTACCTCAAAAGAGCTTGAACTCTCAGCATTCTTCCCCCTGAGTTACTCATATTTCCAATCAGTGAACTCTGCATCAGTTTCTGTTCTTCCTATGGCAAATGACCACGCTGTTTACCACATCAGATCATTTAGACATGTACACTGAAACAGAATGCAGTATTACTATGAACAAGCCAAATACAAATAAATGTGGAACAATGTGCGTAGTAATGGTTAATTAAGACACAGTTTGAAACAAACAAATTTTCAGTGAACATATGTTTGTCAGATGTCACAAACAACAGATTTGAAAAAGCGTTAGGCATGTGTTCAACAGCTTTTGCCACAACAGAATATTGAGGCCTGTGGTTGCCGAGAGTGAAAGGTTGTGAATTTAGTAGAGCACAGCATAGATCATTATTATTATAACTGTAATTGTCATCATTCTTGTTCTTACTATCATTATTACTGTGTTGTGTTGTTACTTTCATTTGTTATCATCATTATGACTGATGCAGTTGTTGTTGATGTGATTATCCCTTGATCTACAGGATGAAAATCACGGAGTGAACCTGATTGGTCAGAACCTGGAGGCAGAATTGTTCCGCCAGCACCAGAATCCCATCATGCACCTGGGCTATGTGGACAACATCAGTCGCATGGTCAGCGTTGATGACAATGGCTACATCAACATCTGGCACTATGAACCGTCAGTTGATTACTCTCTTCTCTGTTTGTCTGTGTGCCTGCGAGTGTGTGTGCAAGCATGTGCGTGTGTGTGTGCGTGTGTGTGTGTGTGTGTGTGTGTGTGCGTGTAATTGTGTGTGTGTAATTGAGTGTGTATGGGTGTGCGTTTGTGTGTGTGTAATTGTGTGTATATGTTTGTAAAGATCTAATGAGACAGAAAGAAGGGAGAGCGAGCGAGTTTTGTTTTATTTAGTTTCATACGTCGGTGTTCAGTTTGATATTTCAGGCTTGTTTCAATATCTTATATGTGTTAGTTTTGTGGTGAGAAGTTGTACATGTTATCCCTCACTTTTTTACACATTGGTCCTTAGGTTGATATGTTCTGATATGTCTGTCTTGTTTCAGCATGTTCTGCTTCTTGGTTTTGCATTAAAAGGTTTTATTCGTCAGTCTTTATACTGACTTGTTGTGAGATCTCTTGTATGAAGTTCATACAAGTTTCATTTGTTGGTTTTGTGTCAAAAAGTTTTATCCATCTGTCTTTATTGTGGCCTGTTTTGATTTTTCAAGCGCATTCAACTAGTTTTGTGTTTTTCATGATTACAAGTTGTACCTCCTAGTCTTTGTGTTGTCCTGTTTTGATATGTCCAGCTTGTTTCAACAAGTCTTCTATGTGAGAGTTGTGTTGCTGTACACATGTTTCAACAAGTCTTCTATGTGAGAGTTGTGTTGCTGTACACATGTTTCAACAAGTCTTCTATGTGAGAGTTGTGTTGCTGTACACATATTTCAACAAGTCTTCTATGTGAGAGTTGTGATGCTGTACATATATTTCAACAAGTCTTCTATGTGAGAGTTGTGATGCTGTACACATATTTCAAAGTCTTCTTTGTGAGAATTGTGATGATGTACACATCTGTCATAGAGCAGGCTACAGTCAAATGGCTGGCGTGTTTGCCAGTGGAGCTGTGTGTTGTGTTGTCGTACCCCTGCCTAAAAGACTCCAGGGATCATTCCAACAACCGAAGCACTTGATCACTGTGGTACAAATGCATCAGCTAGGGATGAGAACATTATGTGTGTGACCGTTTTTCATTACCCCGCCATGTGGGCAGCCACACTCCAACTTCAGGGAATTTTGGGAGACTGATAATGTTATGCTAGGAGCTTGTCACGACTGAAGACAATCCGCTCATAACTATGCAGAGTATAACTACATTTTGATGTGGCCTTGGTGTTCTAGTCTCTGCCAATTGGATCTGACACAGCCTTAAGCCAAAGCGGATGCCAGTGGACCTGACAGTCATGAGATTGAACCAGTTGTGGGACTGAATTTTGTTTTGGCTTGAAAAACCCTCTCTGTTTTTGGCTTGAAAACCCTCTCTGTTTTTGGCTTGAAAACCCTCGCTGTTTTTGGCTTGAAAAGCCCTTCTGCTTTTGGCTTGAAAAGCCTCTCTGTTTTTGGCTTGAAAAGCCTATCTGTTTTTGGCTTGAAAACCCTCTCTGTTTTTGGCTTGAAAACCCACTCTCTGTTTTTGCTTGAAAAGCCTCTGTTTTTGGCTTGAAAACCCTCACTGTTTTTGGCTTGAAAACCCTCTCTATTTTTGGCTTGAAAAGCTTCTGTTTTTGGCTTGAAAAGCCTATCTGTTTTTGGCTTGAAAAGCCTCTCTGTTTTTGGGCTTGAAAACCCTCTCTGTTTTTGGCTTGAAAATCCTCTCTGTTTACTGAGCTGTAAATGAATACCTGATTCAATTCAGAGAAGGTGGGAGGGGGAGGAAGGAGAAGGAGAAGCCTCACCTTCCATCAGCCTGTACAAAAACACAGTGAAACTCTTCCATTTTGCTGCCTCTTTGGCCATAAGGCTATGGGACTTTAATATTTCTGATGTGACCTATATGTTGACCTGTTTTGAAACACACAGGTCTGCAATTCCCCTCAAGACTAGAACTTCTGTGAATGTTCTTGTAGTGTGGCCCTGGTGTTTGTGTTGTTGTAGTGTGGCCCTGGTGTTTGTGTTGTTGTAGTGTGGCCCTGGTGTTTGTGTTGTTGTAGTGTGGCCCTGGTGTTTGTGTTGTTGTAGTGTGGCCCTAGTGTTTGTGTTGTTGTAGTGTGGCCCTAGTGTTTGTGTTGTTGTAGTGTGGCCCTGGTGTTTGTTGTAGTGTGGCCCTGGTTGTTGGTGTTGTGTAGTGTGGCCCTGGTGTTTTGTGTTGTTGTAGTGCGGCCCTGGTGTTGGTGTGTTGTAGTGTGGCCCTGGTGTTGGTGTTGTTGTAGTGTGGCCCTGGTGTTTGTGTTGTTGTAGTGTGGCCCCTGGTGTTTGTGTTGTTGTAGTGTGGCCCTGGTGTTTGTGTTGTTGTAGTGTGGCCCTGGTGTTTGTGTTGTAGTGTGGCCCTGGTGTTGGTGTTGTTGTAGTGTGGCCCTGGTGTTTGTGTTGTTGTAGTGTGGCCCTGGTGTTTGTGTTGTTGTAGTGTGGCCCTGGTGTTTGTGTTGTTGTAGTGTGGCCCTGGTGTTTGTGTTGCTGTAGTGTGGCCCTGGTGTTTGTGCTGTTGTAGTCTGGCCCTGGTGTTTGTGTTGTTGTAGTGTGGCCCTGGTGTTTGTGTTGCTGTAGTGTGGCCCTGGTGTTTGTGCTGTTGTAGTGTGGCCCTGGTGTTTGTGTTGTTGTTGTGTGTGGCCCTGGTGTTTGTGTTGCTGTAGTGTGGCCCTGGTGTTTGTGTTGTTGTAGTGTGGCCCTGGTGTTTGTGTTGTTGTAGTGTGGCCCTGGTGTTGTGTTTGTTGTAGTCTGGCCCTGGTGTTTTGTGTTGTTGTAGTGTGGCCCTGGTGTTTGTGTTGTTGTAGTGTGGCCCTGGTGTTTGTGTTGCTGTGTAGTGGCCCTGGTGTTTGTGTTGCTGTAGTGTGGCCCTGGTGTTTGTGTTGTTGTAGTGTGGCCCTGGTGTTTGTGACACCTTTGCTTGGTCTGCAGGACCTTCATTTCAGGGTTTGGATATTTCATCCCAGAGAAGAAGTACAAGGTGGATTTCAGCAAGAAAAATGTACACCCCTGCCAACACGGACAAACCCAAGGTGGGTGGATGTGACATGGAAAGGTCAGGGCTTGTGAGGAAGATGAACTAATGCAGTGGAACCTCTCTACAGTGACCTTGTACATGTCACACAAACTCAGTCTTTGTCAGGAGTGGTCGCTGTAGGGAGGACAACTGGCCAGCAGTTCACTAACAGTGTATTTGGTCAGAACTTATCATAATATAACAGTCATGTTGATACAGGGAAGAACGACAAAATCTGCACTCTGAACACCCCTCACAAGGGTTAAAGGTCATGATGCATCATTAAAAATGTAACAGGTGAATTGTGAAGAAGCATTGTTGCAACAGACTTTTATTTTTCACAGTGACACTCTCTGTTATCAACATACTTGTAATAAACATTTAAGAAATGATCTCTGTTGATATCTTTACTTGTTAACATTTGATTGTCAGTGTAATAATGAATGTGGAAGAAAATCTCTGTGTAAACCTTTGTAAATTGTGTTTTCCGTCGTTAGTGCAATAGTGAATGCTCAAGAAATTGTCACCAATCATTTAGTCATGTTGACTAATGTTCTTTTGTCATTTAAGTGATGAATATTAAAAAAAAAAAGTTTATGTTTGTAAATTACATGCTAAGAGTTTGTTGTCAATGTGATAATGACTGGTGAAGAAATTGTCCCCGGCATGTTCCTTTACATTCTGCTGGTGATGTTCATATACACACAGTGTCAAGTTCCATGCGTGTTTGACAGACAGAGCGATGTGTATTTCTGTGTGAGGTGAAGTGTGGTGACTGTGTGGCAGGTGATTAGTGTGGCGACTGTGTGATGACTTTGTGGCAGGTGATCTGTGTGGTGACTGTGTGGCAGGTGATCAGTGTGGTGACTGTGTGATGACTGTGTGGCTGGTGATGAGTGTGATGACTGTGTGGCAGGTGATGAGTGTGTGGTGACTGTGTGGCAGGTGATGAGTGTGGTGACTGTGTGATTAGTGTGGTGACTGTGTGGCAGGTGATGAGTGTGGTGACTGTGTGGCAGGTGATGAGTGTGATGACTGTGTGGCAGGTGTGATCAGTGTGGCGACTGTGTGATGACTGTGTGGCAGGTGATGAGTGTGGTGACTGTGTGGCAGGTGATGAGTGTGTGGTGACTGTGTGATGACTGTGTGCCAGGTGATGAGTGTGATGACTGTGTGTGCAGGTGATGAGTGTGGTGACTGTGTGGCAGGTGATGAGTGTGGTGACTGTGTGGCAGGTGATGAGTGTGTGACTGTGTGGCAGGTGATCAGTGTGGTGACTGTGTGATGACTGTGTGGCAGGTGATGAGTGTGGTGACTGTGGCAGGTGATGAGTGTGGTGACTGTGTGGCAGGTGATCAGTGTGATGACTGTGTGGCAGGTGATCGGTGTGGTGACTGTGTGGCAGGTGATCGGTGTGGTGACTGTGTGTGGCAGGTGATGAGTGTGGTGACTGTGTGGCAGGTGATCAGCGTGGTGACTGTGTGATCAGTGTGGTGACTGTGTGGCAGGTGATTGTGTGGTGACTGTGTGATCAGTGTGGTGACTGTGTGTGGCAGGTGATGAGTGTGGTGACTGTGTGATCAGTGTGGTGACTGTGTGGCAGGTGATCAGTGTGGTGACTGTGTGATCAGTGTGGTGACTGTGTGGCAGGTGATTTTCACGGACAGTGCCAAGAACAACACTAAGTCACAGGCCCAGATTGCCAAGGAGAGAAACAGAGGTAAAGGCCTGCAACATACAGTGATCACTGCCTGGATCAGCACACTGATGCATCAAACACACGCGCGCACACATGTACGCACGCATGCTCGCATGTACGCACGCACGCACACACACACACACATACACGCACGCACACACACACACACCACACACACACACACACACACACACACACACACACACATGCACACGCGCACGCACACACGCATGCACGCACGCACGCACACATATACACACCCCCACCTTCTCCCCCCACCCCAACACACACACACACACACACACACACACACACACACACATGCACACACATACACACTCGCAGACACACACATACACACACACATACACACACACACACACGCACACACACACACACACACACACACTCATACACCACACACTGATATACACACTCATACACTCACTCATACACCTACCCACACACACACACACACACCACACACACTCATACACACACACATACACACACACACTCATACACACACTGATATACACACACTCATACACACATTCATACACCTACCCACAAACCACACACACACACACACACACCACACACACTCCTACACCTAACCACAC
>JADBJO010019726.1:27500-32683 GCA_016801955.1 Conus betulinus | reverse complement strand
CCATCGACGCGCCTGGATGGTGTCCTGTATGTGGAGGACTCCTTTTCTAGTCCCTCAGTTCTTCGTTTTTTGAGATGATTGTCGGGGGGCCAGAAGATCCTGAGGATACGTCGCAGACACTTTGTTCTGGAACACTTCCAGCTTTTCCTCAATGGCGACGGTCGTCTTCCAGCACTCTGACCATACAGGAGGACGCTGAGGGACATTGCTCTGAAGAGTCGAATCTTCGTTTGGATGCTGAGGACGGTGGATCTCCAGATGGGCCTGACTTGCTGCCCAGGTATACAAATTCCTGAACATCATCAAGTGGTTTGCCGTTAGCGGTGATGGGGTTGTTGTTTGTGGCATTTTTTCTCATGACCTGCGTCTTCCTTCCTCTCGTTGACCTTCAGCCCAATGGTGCTGGCTATCTCGCTGAGCTTTCTGTCTTCTGCTGGGGCGTCCTGATGCTTGTGTGACAGCAGTCCCAGGTCGTCCGCGTAGTCAATGTCCTCCAAGACTGAGGTCAACGTCCACCGGATTCCCTGTTGCTTTCCCTGGGTGACGTTCGCATCAACCAGTCGATGGCCAGGGAGAAGAGGATCGGTGACAGTATGCAGCCTTGTTTCACTCCGGTGTCCACCTTGAACGGTTCCGTCAATGGTTGTTGTGGATGATGCGACACTCAAAGCTCTCATACAGGGACTGGATGATGTTGACCAGTTTTCTGGGGAATGCCGTAGTGTCGCAGGATCTTCCAGAGAGAAGCGCGGTGCAAACTGTCAAAGGCTTTCTCGAAATCGATGAAAAACCACGTAAAGTGGGCTATTCCATTCATGGGACTGCTCGAGGATCTGGCGTAAGACGAAAATGTGATCAATGCATGATCTCCCCTCTCTAAAGCCTGCCTGCTCTTGGCGAAGTAGGGCATCCACCGCTGTCTTTATGCGCTGCAGTAAGATGCGGCTGAAGACTTTGCTGGTGAGTGATAGTAGGTGATGCCTCTCCAATTGTTGCATTCTCCTAGGTCTCCTTTCTTCGGCAATTTGATGATGGTACCAGTTCTCGTCTCCCATGTTTGACGGTCACTCTTCATATAGGTGGACATGTCACTGGAACTTGGGGCAAAAAAGACCATAAACAGAATCTACAAAGTAGTTCAATACAGTGGGTTGCATTACAAAAGACAATAACATATTGTCTTTGATTAACACTATGCACTATTTACTTGAGAGAAAGGATTTCCACACGGAACCCTTTTTCAAAGTACTAACAATACATTATGTACATATAAAGGGGAGAATTCCGTTTGTCCCATTTGTAATCAAGAAAAGAATGTTTTTTTTACATACCACATAATCACTTGACGTGTCGAATTACATTCCAAAGGAACAAGGCATCCCGTTCGTCCCTTTCTATCAGAAACAAACAAACAACAAAAAACACACCGCTGGATCTGCCGTTTGTTATTCCAATCACTTAAAAATAGATAAACATATCAATAGGAAAAAATCGATCTGTCTTAGTCACCCGAAATTGATAGCTATACTATTGTCCCCTTGACTTTACAAGAGTGTCATCAAGTTTTAAAACAAGTGGCTTGGGACTTTTTTTTAGAAACAACCAGAACATCCCTTATTTGCGGGTTAATGCTCAAAATAGCCATGTTCTCAGCTTTGATCAGGTTTGAAGGCATTGAACACCTGCAGGTTCGTGATATGTATCAGTACAGAAACTTTGTTTCAGTATTTTATAGACTGAAACTCGACGCATTCATTAGGCATGACAGTGACTGATGTTTTTTTTTTTCTTCTGATTGATTTTGCTTTCAAAGTTACCTTTTGTTTAATATGTAGTCCTGTTAGATATTTACTATAATGTTATAAGTAGTAATTATTTCCATATTTTGCGTGCACTTTTTTCTTTGTATTCTTACTTTTCTTAACATATTCTTGTTTATTATCGTATGCCATTCGCAGTAGATACAATCACGCCACCGAAGACTCAAAGCTTACTCTTCTTCATGACTGAAATTTTACTGAACTTTAACATTATCCAGGCGGCCAGTCTTCCACAATTATACGTTTATTTCTAAAGTACAAGCAAACGACAAACTTACATCATAAGCAGTCTGTTGATTTCTTCGGACCCCACTATTTGCCCTTTTTTTTTTTTGCCCGGTGTCTTTCACTTAACGATACTGGATGATTATCTCTAAAGGAAAAAAAAGAAGCGTACAAACACGAAAATTCTTGTTTCTCGTCTCCTATATTTTTTCCTTTTCTTCTTTTTTTTAAATTTTTTAATTTTTTTTTTTTTCGGGTTTGTCGGTTGGGGTTCCGTTGATGTGTTTGTTTTTTGTAAGTCTTCTGTTGTTGGTTTGTTTTTGAGAAATCCATGTATGTGCACAGTAACATGAATGAAAAGCTTGTCCAAATTTCGATAGGAAGCTTTGATTTGCCGCGATAGTACATCGCAGAATGTACACTGATTGTTTAAGTGCATCAGAATAGGATTCGTAATTTAAAAGAAACAAGAAGAACAATGCAGTTACTGCTATTTTCTTACCAACAGAATGATCACACGCATTAGCTCCACAGGTGAGGTATCAGGGAACATGCAATGCTGATTAATTAGTCACGTGATGTTTATATTGTTTTTAGCTTTAAAGATATTTTTCTAGAGCTATGGCCTGGTTAAAACAAACCAGTTTATGAGAACTTCAAAGTGACGTATGAGGGATTAAATGCCGTACTGCAATCGTAAAAAAAATGTTTGTTGTCGGTGTGGTGTAACGCTTGTTATTAAAAAGTAATAATCTCTGTTTTAAAACCAGCGGAAATCCATATCTGTCAACAATCTTTGTGTTTCTTTTGTTTTGTTTTCTTTTTTTTCGTTCTTTATTCAGTTATAAAGACGGAAATAAACCAGCTATCAACCTTTCACGTGTGCACACAAAGCCAGTGACGCGGCAAACACACACCACCACACCACACACACACCCCACACACACACCAACACACACACACACACACACACACACCACACACACTCACACACACACATCTTCACCGGCACGCCACGCCACGCAACGCACCACACCTTACATATGCACACGCAGGCTATCTCAAGTCACGCAAGGCAACACACTCACAAACATCTTCAATTGCACACAAACACACACATCACACACTTACACAACACGTGGCACACCACACACACCACGATGCAGGCACGCTAGGTCACACACACACTACACTCACAAACCACACACAGTCACAACACAACACACAACATCACACATCACGTCACACACTGCACGCACGCAGGACCTCTGTGTCTTTTACAAACACACACACACAAAACACACACACACACAAACACAACACACAGATGTTGTATGTCTATTTCTACACACACCTCTACACAGATGATTATATTATATTAATATATATATCTGGGTATATGTATAATATATGTATATTGTGCTCAGTTGTGCGCCACGTGTGTTATCAAACCACCACACACACACACAAACACACACTACAGCAACACCACACACCACCACATATCACTTTTTTTTCAGCTCTGTGATGTTTCCCTCCTATATAGATTTTCTTTAAAAGATACTTTTATTGGTTTCGTGTTTCTCTCTCTCTTCTCTCTCTCTCTCTCTCCTCTCTCTCTCTCTCTCTCGAACATCTCTCTCCTCATCTCTCTCTGTTTCATGTCTTCTTATTTTTAAATTTTTTAATTTTTTTTTTTTTGGTTGGGTCGGTCATTGGGGTTCCTTGATGATGTTGTTGTGGTTCTTGTTTGGTTTGTTTTTTTGATACTCCATTGGTATGTGCACAGTAAATACATGAATGAAAAGCTGTCAAATTTCGATAACTTTGATTTTGCCGCGATAAATACATTGCAGAATGTACACTGATTGTTAAGTGGATCAGAGATAGGAATTTTCGTGATTAAAAGAAACACAGAGAAGAAAACAATGCAGTTACTGCTATTTTCTTACCCAACAGAATGATCCCGCATTAGCTCCACAGTTGTGGAGGATCAGAACTAGAAAAAGCAAGAGGAACGAAGAAAGTCATCACAAGGTTGTGTAAAGATACAGGAGAAGTAATCACAGATCAGCGACAAATTTTAGAAGAACAGGTAACATTCTATAAGAATTTGTATAATAAGCCCAGTTGAAGTAAACAATGTTAGTGAATCTGTTGATGGGTTCCTAGAAAATGAAACCATCCCTTGTTTGGAAGAAAATGACGTTTCCCAGTTGCGAAGGTATGATCACTACTGATGAAACAACAAACGCCTTAAGTAAGATGAAAAATGGGATCAGCGCCAGGGAGCGATTACTATTGAGTTCTTCAAATTTTTTTTGAATAAAATAAAAGTAGTCTTAACAAACTCGTATGTGGGAATCTTTTGATAAAGGAGAACTAGTTTATACTCAAAAGCAAGGCATAATTACATTGTTACACAAAGGAAAAGAACTTGATAGAGATAAACTGACTAATGGAGACCTATAACTCTAACAAACACTGATTACAAGATACTGGCCAAAGTATTGGCAGAAAGACTCGGAAGAGTCATCCACAAATTAGTTAACAACGACCAAGTAGGCTATATCAAAGGCAGAAACATTGCAACAATAATACGATCAATAGATGATGCAGTCAATTACCTTAACCAAACAAATAAAACTGGTTACTTGCTGCGGTTGATTTTTTTCAAAAGCCTTTGATTCATTGTCAAGAGATTTCTTTTGCATGCCTTTAAAGTTTTTGGCTTCGGAACTGAATTTCGAAAATGGGTTGCCATACTGACAAAGAACCCTGCTAGTTCAATAAATCATGGGGGATGGATATCTGAACCGTTTAAATCTTTCTTGTGGAATTAGACAAGGGTGCCCTTTTTTTTCTCCGTTAGGCTTTGTTCTGGCAGTGGAGTTGTTAGCGATTAAAGTTAGAAATAGCTCCATATCTGGCATCCACGTCCCAAACCACTGTTCCACATAATGATACTCCTCTAAAAATCAAACAAATGGCGGACGATACAACTCTATTCCTCAGAGATAAAAGAGATATGGTCAAATCTTTAGAAATCTTTACAACATTTCAAAGTTTCTCAGGTTTAAAATTAAACGTACAGAAAACGAAAGCTTTACCCATGGGAAGGCAGATAGGAGAACCAGA
>JADBJO010019726.1:20000-22500 GCA_016801955.1 Conus betulinus | reverse complement strand
TATCAAAACGATCTCTGTTTTTGCAGACGATACAACGTAAATGAAGTACTGGAATATCCTTGAAGCGGACACTGTTTTCCAAACTGCCAATATCTACATTGATCCCCCACCTACTGATGAATTGACAGACGACGACAGTGGAGATGAAGATGCTGAAATTCACAATCTGAATGGGCGCGGCAACTTCAGTCATCTGCTTCAGCAACAGTCATTTATGCTGACGGAAGACAGATCACTGGTAGTGACAGCACTCCCCCCAAGAGAACGACATGGTCAGTTTTTATAGTTATTTTTATCATGTACCTATCTTCCTCTATTCCCTCTCCCTCCCTTCCTCCTCCCTCCCTCCCTCCCTCCCACCCTCCCTAGAGAGAGAGAGACAGACAGAGAGAGACGAGAGAGAGAGAGAGAGAGAGAGAGAGAGAGAATCAAGAAAGAAAGAAAGATAAAATACTATAATTCAATATCTAAAACGCACGCGAGAGATGATTGGAGAGAGAGAGAGAGAGAAGAGAGAGAGAGCGAGAGAGATGATTCGAGCGAGAGAGAGAAAAAAAGAGAGAGCCGTGTATGTGTGTGTGTGTGTGTGTGTGTGTGTGTGGTGTTGTGTGTGTGTGTGGGTGTGTGTGTGTGTGTGTGAGCGTGCGTGCGTGTGTGTGTGTGTGTGTGTGTGTGTGTGTGTTGTGTGTGTGTGTGTGTGGTGTGTGTGGCAATTGTGTGCGTGCGTGCGCGTGTGTGTGTGTGTGTGTGTGGGTGTGTGTGTGTGTGTGTGTGTGTGTGTGTGTGTGTGCGTGCGTGCGTGCTTCAGTGGTGTGTGTGTGTGTGGTGTGTGTGTGTGTGTGTGTGTGTGGTGTGTGTGTGTGTGTGTGTGTGTGTGTGCAGGATTCAGATGAACACGTTTCTGAACTGGGGAATGCAGAGTACGGTGCAATCTCTCCACAACATGGCAAAAAACGCAAAGCTGACTCAGAAAGTTCGCACCTTTCTGGCCATCCTAATTCTGTATCTGGTTACTAGCACGCACACTTCCCCGACGCAGACTGTACTGGTCCAATGACATGGACATTCATAATACAGCTGTCACCTCAGCCATGAGCCGAGACAGATTCGAGGAGATCATGAGATACCTCCATGTGAGTGACAACACCAACCTTGAAGCTGATGACAAGGTGGCCAAAGTCAGACCACTGCTGACCATGCTGAATGAAAGAAGCCTTCGTTACTTTCTAAGACAACAGAATCTCAGCATGGATGATAGCATGGTCCCGTACTATGGTCGGTATGGCTCAAAAACAATTTATAAGAGGCAAACCCATCCAATTTGGATTCAAGATGTGGGTCCTTGCTACCCCCCCTTGGGATACGCCGTCCCATTTGAGCCCTACCAAGGGGCGAAAGGAAGGCAAGCTGTTGCGGCCTGCCCTGCCCTGGTGTGGGAATGGGAGGATCAGTTGTCACCGATCTTGTATCTGAAATCCAAGGACAAGATGCTTTCCCACCTCACGTTTGACAACCTCTTCACGTCACTGAAACTCGTGTGGACTACCTCTCTTCCAAAGGCGTTGCATGCACAGGAACCATTCGTGCAAATCGGGTTGAAGATTGTCCGCTGCGATCAGTGCAGGAGATGAATAAAACTCCAAGGGGCACCTTCGACTACTACACTGACACAAGCAATGCCATAATCGTGGTTCGTTGGAATGACAACAACGTTGTCAATGTGGTCTCCAAGAAGGTGGGCGTGAATCATACACAGAAAACAAGGTTTTTCCAGGCAAGCCAGGCAGCATGTCAACATTGATCAGCCAGCTCTCATCAACCACTACAACAAGACCATGGGAGGAGTTGATAGGATCGACCAGAACATCACAAGTCCCGCGTCCATCCGATCGAAGAAATGTGGTGGTCCCATTTTCTCACTTTGCCTGGATTTGGCCGTTTAGCACACCTGGCACTTGTACCGGGTCACGCCCACTGGAGAAGACAACCCCCCCCCCCCCCCCCCCCCCCTTCTTGCTGTGCGACGAGCCATTGCCACTGTCTATTTGACTAGATCAGTGAAGCAGCATCGCGTGGAACGTCCACTTGGTCGCCCTGCCCAGCTTGACAAGCGAGTTGCACCGGCCCTTTTGCTTTGACGGCAGAGATCATCTTGTGGAGCGTGTCCAGAAGCGACTCAGGTGTACTTCCTGTGGCAAGAAGAGCAGTGACAAGTGCAAAAAGTGCAATGTGGGCTTCATGCCAAATGTTTTGCAGCCTTTCACACACAGATGGCTGATCAATGACAGTACGCTTACGAAGACACGATGAGTGAACTACGTCAATCTGCTGTGACTCCACTATGAGTGAGTAAAATACCCTTTTGTGTTCTTTTTGTATTCAATTATGTACAATACTCTGTCAACAACCAAGTCGATAATGCTATTTCATGATTTGATGCAAAATTCAAGAATACATTTGGCTAACCTATGATTTCAAATGAGTTCTGTGTCTTTGTATG
>JADBJO010019726.1:5000-15000 GCA_016801955.1 Conus betulinus | reverse complement strand
AGCGGTCTCTTTCTCGGTCTCTTACTTTTCTTTCTCCACACGGAGACGTTTCCAATCAAGCGAAGACATGTAACCAAATACCACACACACACAAACACACACACACACACACACACAGAGAGAGAGAGAGAGAGGAGGAGAGGATGATGAAGAGCGAGGGAGGGAGAGGAGAGAGGGACCACACAGGACCCAGAGGAGCGAGGACGAGAGAGAGAGGGTCTCTTACTGAGGTTTGGAGAGGAGGAGAGAGAGAGCAGAGGAGAGAGATGAGGAGAGAGAGGAGAGAGAGAGAGACAGAGGTCGAGGGAGAGAGAGGGAGGAGGAGAGGAGAGAGCGAGAGGATGGAGAGAGGGACAGGGAGAGAGAGAGGATGAGAGAGACAGAGAGAGAGAGCGAGAAACAGAGAGAGAGACGAGCGAGAGAGAGAGAGAGGCGAGAGAGAGAGAGAGAGAGATGTCTAGTCCTGCACACATTGACCGAGGTTTCGAATTTGTATGGCGTTTGACGCCTTCTGAGTTCTTGACGAAAATATAATATCATTCGCAAACAACGATGAAGAAATTCAGCTGCACCGGTTGTGAGTGGAATTCGTGTCTACTAAGCTCGGTTCATATTCTTTTTAGGGCAACAAACATTTGCCCGAATCTCATCGACAAGTGTTTTACAAACTGTTTTCGGTGAACGTTTTGCATTCATTTCAGTGCTTCAACAACTGTCATTACGAGATAACTTTTTTTTCTTGATTTGTTTGTCAGATTTCCCTTTCACATAAACTGAGCTTTTATGTTATAGCTGTCACGAACCAGATGTACATTTTGTTGTAGTGAAAAATGATCATCTAACTGTTACGATAGAAGTGACCCCTAGATTTGGTTTCTCACAAAACGGATTCTGTGCACTGGGTCCATTTGAGCATGATCAGTACCGCCGTCACTGGGGAAAAAAAAGACCATTTAAGTCCATGTATGTTTAGGTTGACGGGTTTGTCTGCAATTCCTGCAAGTTCAACTTTTCATTCCTCTCGTGGGATATAGGGGAAAATGAATTCAGGTTCATCGGACCAATCCCTGTCAAAAAAACGGGTTTCAGAAATGAGAATAAAACTGTGGAGAAATCCTACCACAGCAAATTGATGTGTTCATAATGGAAATAGTTAATGGATTAAGGTCCGAAATACATCGTCGAGGCAAATGAAATAGAAAGTGAGATATAAAGGAGAACGTATCTGCATAGTCGATGAATGTGTATGAGTTTTGCCTCAATATCTAAAACAATTGTATTCATGTTTATCATATCATTGGAAGCACATGTTTTATTTTATAGTGCTTTCCTTGGCCACACGTGTGTGTGTGTGTGTGTGTGTGTGTGTGTGTGTGTGTGTTGTGTGTGTGTGTGGTGTGTGTGTGTGTTCTTCGTTGCTCATTGACGTGAGTTGTGCATACAAGAAGGGCAAGCCCATATTCACGTGTTTGATATTACTATACTGTACTTCTGTTAGTGCCGGATAATTGGCTGTCTTTGTTACTTGTAAACTTCTTAAAGACTGAATCTCAAACCCTGCATTATGTTATTTTTATGATTTACACCATGTCTTTTAATGCGAAAGATTTGTCTCTGTCTGTTTGCTACTTCAGTTCTGTCTTTTTTTCCGTTCAAATGGTGGTTGGCTGTCACAGGAACTCCAAGAGGATTAGCGAGGAAAGACAGGCGCATGGCACACTTCGCATCAGGGCAGTGAACCATTTTAACAACCTAGGTAAACGTCTACGACGCCCTAGAGGTGAGGGTCGGTGACCCATCAACTTACCAACTATGTTTGCAGCATGCTCGCAAGATAGTGGAGACTGGGGGGCGGGAATATCCAGCTTCCTGTACAAGCCCAAAGGACTTGCCCACTGCCCACAGTATACCAACGTTATGCCAAGAATCAAGATCACGTACACATACAATCTACCTCAGAAGGTCGATAAACATACAATAGCAGGTCAAAATCCCAGACACAGAAGTACTTGACCAAGCAGGTTTGCTTACCATCAGCACCATTCTGAGGCTGTCTCAGCTTCGATGGGCAAGCCGTGTTGCTCACATGTCAGACCACCAACTCCCCAAGAGACTTATATATCCCAAACTGCAACAAGGTGAGCATTCCTATGGATAGCAGAAAAAAAAATGAGCAGAAAAAAAAGCTTAACAAAAAAACACTGCCAAAGCATCCATTATAGCACTTATTATCAACCCTGATATGTTGGTATATAAACATCTGTGATGTAGCTTGATGGTGCTACTCTACCCATAAAAGCGCCAGTTCATGTGAAGGAAGGACATCTGCAGCGCAGCTAAAGAAATAGGAAAGGAAACTCTCCACTAGCAATCAAAAGGACGTGTCTCACATTCCCACTCCAAGCTGTCACTGCACATTCCATGCATGCATCGGATTGATAAGTCACCTGTGTACCAACGAATCGTCTCACTCCCCTTAATTCCAAGATGACTGAAAGTGGCCCCCTGCGACTCGACAGACGTCCTACATACTCAAAATGTGTTGTTTTACACCAGAAAGAAGTAACAGATTTAATGCTTTTGATGTACTATTGTTTTAAGTCATTCATTACAAATAAAACGGCCATTTTCAAAAGCAAAAAATATAATCAGAATAATTACTGCTCAAAACGATTTTAAGAGCCAGTTGAAAACATTCACACACAATTCAACCGAAAAAGCAAAAGAACTTCTTCAAACAAACTTAATTGAAAATTCATCCATGGAACGATACAATAACATAAGAAATAAAACGAATATCAGCTGCTCAAAAAACAACTTCATGGGCTTAATTGAAGAACACCTTCATTTCAGAAATCAGAACAGTCAAATCAAGTGACAATCAATGTCAATCTCAGTATGGCCGCCATTAGCGCAGATACAAGTTAGACATCTCTGTCTCATAGAGTCCACAAGCCTCATGAGAATCAGCTGGGGATGTTGCTCCACTCCTGCAGCAAGAAGTCGAAGAGCTGGCCCAGGTTTACTGCTGGAAGGTGGTTCTCGTGAAGCAGGCGCCCCAGGACGTCCCAGGAGCGCTTGATCAGGTTAAGGTCGGGCGAGAACGCTGGCCAGCCGAGGCGGTTGACTTGATGCTGCTCCTCCAAGAAGACGTTTAGCACCCTGGTATGGTGGGACTGGCGTTGTCGTCCTGGAGGATGGCGTCAGGACCCAGGGCTTGCAAGGCAGGCAGGACCAGAGGCTGAAGAACGTTGTCCCTGTGCCCCACACCAGTTAGATTGCCTTCAACTCGGTACAAGGGGGTTCTGAAGTTCCTTCCTATGCCACCCCACACCATGATAGACACCCCGCCATACCGGTCCCGTTTGATTATGTTGGCTTCTTGGTAGCGTTCCTCCGTCTGCCCCCAGACACATATGCGACCATCGTGGGAAGAGCCGAGCAAAACGTGACTTGTCAGAAAACATCACCCCCAGGCCCAATCCTGCCTCGTCCAGGCCACATGAGCTCGGGCACCAGGTCAGTCATGCCCTACGGTGAGCTGCTGTCAGCACAGGTCGAACAGCTGGCTGTCTTGCTCAGAGTTTAACTTCCTTCAGGTGGTTCCGAACAGTTTGGTCGGAAATGTTGACGTTCGCTGCAGCACGCAGTTGTCGCCTGAGATTGTTTGTAGTGGCAGTTCTTTGTCTCGCCACCGTCAGAACCAGCAGTCTGTCCTTCTGTCTGGTGGTGGACCTAGGCTGGCTACACCATCTTCGTTCAGCCGTACTACCGGTGGCGTTGAAGTAGTCACGAAGTCTTTGGATGAGAGCATGATGCACTTGAAGGTGACGACCAACTTCGCTGACGCCTACATCTTCTTGAAACCAAGCAACAGCCCTTCTCCGGTCAGTGTCATTTAATCTCCGTCTTGGTGGCATGGTTAAACGCACCCCCGGAAGCAGCTTTTCTATACCCCCACTGGTCAGCAAAACTGGTTGCCATGTGTTCAGTAAAGGCACGGCTTGCATGCGCAATGCGGTTTGCAGTCAGCCCAACTCTGCTGCCTCAGCTATGCGCTCGCAAACCGCGACCATGTTTTCGTGATTTTGTTTTTTTTGTGAACTCATTCACCCCACTAGACTCAGATTCAAACTGATTACATGCCAAAACCAGTTTTGCATTGAAGCAGTTGTCACACTTTCAGTGCAAAAATTGGACAAACGCTTTGAATTCTGTACACTACGATGCGTTATCTAAACCATATGAAAAATGCAGGTGGCTCTTAAATTGTTTTGAGCAGTATAATGATGGTGGGGGTGGTGTTATAGTTACTTCAAGAACAATGTCGCAAGAATCTGTGTGATGCAAGGTGTGTCGTTAATGGTTCATTCAGAGTATGGTAAATTTCATTCATTCTTTATTTCGTGTACAGGGAGCAAACAAGCGCATTTACTAGTTTTAAGCACCGGTAGTTGAAGAGTTAACGAACAGTAAACTTTCCAAACAGGCCTTCGAAAGTCTCGCAGTTCTAAATGGAAGGGCATGTTTCACATTTAGGCAGGCAACACAGGACCCATGAGCTATGAGTCACTGGATATGTTAATTTATCCTGAACAACATTTACGCCTAAATAACTGTTTGTGTTAATGGCGTCGAGAGGGAGTTCAATGAACATTCGTCTCAGCTAGGAAATTTCTTGTAAGGTGTAAACTTTTCTTTTAAATACAGGTAGACCATATGTATATCAGGTAAATTAAGGGGTTGTGTTCACCCTAGGTATCCTTAACTTTAGGAGTCGATGGTTTTACCCAGGAGAATGAGGCTGGTGAGCTCCCAGATTGGTAGATCATGTGTGGCTATCTCCTTCCACAGATATAAGCCACCTTCACCCTGTTTGCTAGCTCGGCGCCACCAGTCACTTGGGAGGTGTGTGAGGAGGAGGAGGATGTGGTCACTAGGGTTTTGGACACGAGCGTAGCCGTCATAGCGAGGAAAGAGGAATGGATGCAGCAAGCAAAGGGAAGTAACTGTTGAACGGGTATTATATACCTCTTGTAAGTGTGCGAAGGTACTGAGGGTGTGTCTGAGTGTCGAAAGAGGTGTCTTAAATTCCAACTCGCTGCTGTTCGCTGATTCTCAGGTCGGGCTATGCTCTTGTGCGTGTCAAGTTGCAGCTTTGATTCGTTAGTACAGTGACACAGTTGGTCCAACGAGCTGTTGTAATAACTGATGAAAACCATAGTAACAAAAAGGGTGTCGCAACAAAACGGCTTATAGAATCATAGGTATTCTACAGCTCAACATTGATACAACCCTCCGCTGCTACGGTAGGTGGAAATGATTTCATTATCAAGGCATCTTTACGTTTGAAACACTCTGAACGTCACGTATATCCCTTGTTCCCTTTATTTTGGGGATCGTAACCATCACCACTGCTATCTACACCTCCATCATCACATTAGCAACAATTTATTGATAACTTTGTTTCCTTGTTCATTTTGTTTGTTTATTAAATCTCTCTCTCTCTCTCTCTCTCTCTCTCTCTCTCTCTCTCTCTCTCTCTCTCTCTCTCTCTCTGCGTGGTCGTGTGTCTCTGTCAATGGGGTAGAGGATAGTAAAATCAGAAGTAAGAAAGACGAAGTGGGGCATGCGTGTGGTATCCATGCAACATTTTAGCCAATTCAGTTCTGATCTTAATTGTATTACATACATATCAATTACTTTAATGCATCAACTTGTCAAATCAACAACAATGCACAGTAGTCCAGATTGTAGGCGCATCGATAAACGTTCTCTCTCTCTCTCTCTCTCTCTCTCTCTCTCTCTCTCTCTCTCTCTCTCTCTCTCTCTCTCTCTCTCTCTCCTCTCTCTCCCCTCTCTCTCTCTCTCTGTCCTCCTTCTCTCTCCGGCTGGCTCCAATTCTTTGTCTGTCAGTGCTTTAGTCAGCTGATACTATTTAAAGCACACATGCATACATACATACATACATACATGCAAACACACACACACACACACACACACACACACACACACACACACACACACACACACACACACTAATGTGTTTTGTTTCCAACGGAGATCGTTTTCATTAGCTAAGGTCCATAATATTTGCCCGGTGTCAAGTTTTGTGGGAAAAATTCCCAAGAAAATGCGCATGCTCAGATTTATGTTCAACAAAATAAGTAACATGTAGATATAGAAGTTCGGTTTCTGTAACAAGTGGTTGGTTGTTGCTGTTACTGTTGTTGTTGTTGATAAAAGAAGAAGAAGAAGAAGAAGAAGAAGAAGAAGAAGAAGAAGAAGAAGGAGAAGGAAGAAGAAGAAGAAGAAGACGAAGACGAAGACGAAGACGACAAAGAAGAAGAACGACGACAACAACAACAACAACAACAACAACAACAAAAACAAGAATATTTATAGTAATTATTATTATTATTATTATAGCAACAGCAGCAGCAGTTGCAGCACCTTCTCGTTATCATTAGCAGCAGTAGCAGCACCGTCCCGTTATCATTGTCATTATCATTATCATTATGCTGTTTTGTTATAGGTCGCTGTGTAACCTGTTAGGAGTTTGAACCCGACAACGATTGCTCAAATCAGGTGTTTTATGTCGCTGGATAGAATATGTGTGTCTGCCCGTTTTTTGCAGCTAAGAGAGAGAGAGAGAGAGAGAGAGAGAGAGAGAGAGAGAGAGAGAGAGAGAGAGAGAGAGAGAGAGAGAGAGAGAGAGAGAGTATTTTGTTATGTCTCCCACTCGACTGGATTTTAAAAGATGAAACACCCATCATTGCCAGTGCAGTGAAGTGACTTAGTGATCATGTATATGCCCTGTGTTCGTTTATAGATCATTTTCATGCTTCTTTCCTGTCCTCAGTTTCTTTGACAATAATTTCCAGAACGTTTCCCTGTAACGAGATCCCATGACATAATACACAATGATGTTGAGGCTGGAGTTGATGTATGTCAACATTTGATTGATCCACAGGGAAGCGAGAAACAAATTATGATTACGTCGTCCGGCGTTGACTTCTGGCAAAAACAGCCAACTAAAGCGAGTCACAGCAAAAGGGAAAACACAGACAATAAACAAAATAGAAGTGCCAACCAGCATCTTGGTGAGGGCCACTTCTCGCTCCGCGGTTGCTGAGGATGTTCCAGCGCGCCATGTCACAATCTGACGAAGTTTGAAAATGGTAATTATCGTTGCTGTTATCACCACAATCATGACAACACCAGGCAATCCAACACCAAACACGAAGCTGTCTATACTGTCAACAAGCTCTTTGTTGGCTCTGTAAATCTCACCCATGATAGCTGTCTTGACTGCTACACCTGTCACTGGATCTTTCACACATCCAATGTGAAAACGCAAAGCCACTATGAAATATAGACCAACAACTGTGATGTAGATCACAATGATAATGACCGCCATGTGTTCTAGTGCGCATCAGAGCTTGATATTTGAGAGGCCTTAAGACACAGTAACATCGCTCACTGGCAATGATGGCAGTGAGAATTGGGGAAACATGAAAAACGCCAACGAAACCTGACAAATGGTTGTTCGTCAGAAAAGTAATCATAGGACCGTAAAGCTCTTTGGTGGTAAACTGCAAATGCACGTGCTCAGCGAGAAGACACACATCGAGATAATTAAGTACAGTTCGTCAGCTAGGGACAAAGCAAAAAGACACAGGTTGACACGGTCCTTGAGACCCTGTTTGGAAAAGACGCGCCATATTGATGACGTTTCCTGGTCCACCAATCAGAAAGAGGAACACTAAAACAAAGTCCATGACTCTGCGAGTGATCTCTTCTCCCTCCGCGCTGATGATATTGTCAGGATTGTCCCCCAAGGTATGTACTGACTCCATCTCCTGAGCTCCAGTGTGAGACATCCATCCTGCAGGGACGTGTTTAATGTCACAGTTTGCATATGGCTGTCCATTGTGGTCGTCCCATTGCTCGCACTGTTATTCATGCTTTTGGAGGGCAGCAGTTCATTCTGCGTGGTTCCAGTCATATTTGGTAATGTTGTGATACTGTATGCATATACAAACTCGACCGTTTCAACACTTTGTTTTTATGCTGATCGATGACAATGAGGATGATAATGATTAAGATGATGCTACGGATTTCCATTTCGGTCTGAGAGTACATGACAGGGCTGTACTCTACGCTTCCTTTCATAATATATCCCGGCGTCAACCAGGCCCGAGAGATACAGACACCTGCAGTGTTGGTCAGGAAATTTGAGCAACACTCTCAGAAACGCATCATTAAGTGGATGAAACTCGACTGTGTGGTCCCAGTCTTCCCAACTGAGTCCGCAGCAAACTCAACTCTGGGTAGGAGCCGGTCGGGGCAGAAAAACCCACATGACTCTGATGGGATTCGAATCCACGACCTCCCAGCCGGGAGTTCGCGACGCCAACCCCTTCGCCACGGCGGCTGGTGTTTTAACACTCTTACTGGAATATTTTCACATTTCAGTACGATGACATTTGTGTGCATAACTCCCCCCAGGTCAGGGTGCACTGGAGGAGATTCTTTCCTGATTTTTTTTTTTTTTATGGCATGCTTACGTCGTGTAAGCATTTGTAAGTTTCACAAAATATTAGATTAATGTCCGCTTCCATAACAATGGAAAAAATGAAAAAGTAAACAAAACACATATGTAGCTATATACCCTGACCACACCAAATACACATTCAGTCAGAAGTCGAATTCATCTGTATCAATCAACACGGAATTTAATTGTATTTGCATGGTTTATATACACACTGCGCATTCTTGCCAGAGACAAAATGCACAGTGAGATCAATACTAATAAAATCAGAAGCCGAATGAAATCGTGATTTATAGTGTAGAGACCAACGTCATGCTATTTAAAATCGCATTGAAATGACATATACAAGAACAAGATGGGTGTTTATTTCGAACATGTTTTCTTCGTCGTTCTTGCTTGCAGTCCATGATTTGATTCTCGTTTCCTAGAAATAAAGATATTATACTGATTTTCACAAATGCCCTAAAGAAAGACAGATCATTGTTAAAACCTTTTTTCTCAAACAATGTAAAGTAAGTAAGCATATAGGCATTTCCATGTAAATGGCAGGAACCGGATTCAGACATTTTCGTCCTGGGCAAAAAGAAATGTTTTCAACTATAGCTGCAGCAATACCAACTGCATAGCAGATGGACAGCAAAACACATACAAAAAGAACAAAGCCAACATAACTCTTATTTGAAACATGATACAAAACAGATATTTTGATTTTTAACAAGTAGGCCTACGTCTTTTTCAGGGATCACAAGCAACAGAAATAAAAGAAATATACAAAATAGTACTCCCTAGTCGCAGTTTGCGTAGAGTGGCAATGTATACAAATGAAGAGAGGAAGTGGGGACAAATCAACGGCAGAGAGCAGGAAAGGAAAGAAAGAGGGAAGAAGTGGAAAAGTGAAAGAAGTGAGCCTGATCTCGTCAACGGAAGAGACGTGTTTGTATGCGTGTATGTGTGTGTGTGTGTGGGTGTGTGTGTGTGGGGGGGGGGGGGGGGGGTGGTAAGTAAGTAGGAATGCAGCGAGAGACAATAAATGGAGAGGTGGAGATGGAGAGTAAAGAAATCAGGGAACAATATGTCAGAAAGTTCATGCAAACAAACTATGTAATGAACGGCTAAACAATGTAATAAACAAATGGTCAAACAATAGTAATGCACAGCAAACTGTAAATTTCACATTGTAAAAAGAAAGCCATGTAATAATGACAGTCTTCAACCAAAAGTAATGCGTATAAAACCGAATGCACTCAGAGGCGAAGGATATTAGATTAACGCAGTGGCAAGTCAGATGTATGCCAAAAGCGAAGAGGAATGGGCTCAATCACATGTAGTGTCCAAGTAAAATATAAATTGACCAATTCTTTGCGGTGACATTTTCATCAAGAATTATCACTCCTCCTGTGTCATTTTGTTAAATCCTCCAGTAGATACAACGTATTCATTTCTTCT
>JADBJO010019725.1:30000-32684 GCA_016801955.1 Conus betulinus | reverse complement strand
CGAAGCGCAGGGAGCCGGAATAGCTCAGTGGCAGAGCGCCGGACTCGTAATCTTGGGGTTGCGGGTTCGAAACACCGCCGGGCCGTTTTGGTACAGGAGGATTTTTTCCCTCGGAGTTAAAATTGGATCTGACTCCATTCCCCATTCAGTCCTTCGAATGAGACTATAAACCGAGGTTCTCTGTGTGTGAACGCACGCATAACATCTTGCACACACGTGAAATCCCATCACCAACTTTCGGAAGAGAAGGCCAGTTTGGCCGTTGGTATGGATGACACGTTACACATAGCATACACCTTCCCCGAAGTTGGAGTATGGCTGCCTTAATGGCGGGATAAAAAAACGGTCATACACACACAAAACTCCACTCCCTTTGTTGGGTAGACGGGATTATTCCTTGCCTGTCTTGTACAGGGAGTGTCCGCAGGGGTATCAGCCTGCGTACACAGAAGAAGAAGAAGAAGAAAGAAGAAGGTCGAAGCGCAGACAGTATCAGTTCACTGGAAGGCGATCACCCTGAGAGATCGAGGGCACGGGCACTGCTTGCCAGAGCCGTTTTTGCATTGTGGATTAACGGCTGCTAACCGCCAGCAGCCGTGGCGCGGTGGTTAAGCGTCGCGGATTCCTGGCTGGGAGATTTAGATCGATTCCAACCAAAAGCCATTATTTGTTTGTGAGACTTTTCTACCCCGAACGCCTTCTACCCAGTGCTGAGTCTGCTATGAGCTCAATTAGGAAGATTACAAAACACACACTTGAGTTATCTATCTATCTATCTATCTATCTATCTATCTATCTATCTATCTATCTATCTATCTATCTATCTATCTATCTATCTATGAGATGTTGCTGAAATTTCCCGTCCAGCACTGCAGGTGTCGGTGTCTCTCGCACCTGGCTATCGCCAGCATATAGTAAACGCATAATACAGCCCGGTTATGCCAGTCTTAGATGGAAATGTAACTCCATAGCGTCATCTTCCTCAGTCTCATCGATCAGCATAAAAACGTATCAAAGTCTGTGGCTCTTAAAGCCCTGCTCTGATGGTGACCTCAGTTTCATTTTCATCTCCCTGGTGGGGTTCGTGTCGAGGTATCGGCAAGTTTTGGGGGTCTGTGACTGGACGGGGAGGTGGTAGCGCCTCCTCAGGAGAACACTCGCTCGAGATGGTTCCGCAACTGGCTCCGAGTTGGTTCGTTCGTGGGCGCTTTGTTTGTTGTCTCAAAACAGGCCCCGCTGGACACCATCGAAGCGATTCGGCTGCTGTGCAGCATCTCCTCCGGCGGCTTGCTTCAGGACGACCTGACACCGACTGTTCCGGGGCTGCTTCGGGACAATGCAGGGTGTGGCTGTGGACACAGAGCCGGGATGAGCGGCATGGCATGGAGCCACTGAGATGAGGGAGAACGGTCAAAGCGGCGTGGGATGGAGCCATTGAGATGAGGGAGAACGGTCAAAGCGGCGTGGGATGGAGCCACTGAGATGATGAGGGAGAACGGTCAAAGCGGCGTGGGATGGAGCCACTGAGATGAGGGAGAACGTCAAAAGCGGCGTGGGATGGAGCCATTGAGATGAGGGAGAACGGTCAAAGCGGCGTGGGATGGAGCCACTGAGATGAGGGAGAACGGTCAAAGCGGCGTGGGATGGAGCCACTGAGATGAGGGAGAACGGTCAAAGCGGCGTGGGATGGAGCCACTGAGATGAGGGAGAACGGTCAAAGCGGCGTGGGATGGAGCCACTGAGATGAGGGAGAACGGTCAAAGCGCCGTGGGATGGAGCCACTGAGATGAGGGAGAACGGTCAAAGCGCCGTGGGATGGAGCCACTGGAGAAAAGTCAAAGCATAGTTTTCAGCGATAAGATTGGGAAGCTTAAGACACCACACGTGTGTGATACACAGAGTCAGTCAGTGTGACTAAAGCAGAGTTTTCAACGATAGGAAACAACAACATTTAAGGCCCTAGGGAAACCTCCTCTTGTCTGAAATGGATTTCATGTCGGCGGCACAGTGCATCAACAGAGCGGGGCGTGGAGAAAGACAAGAGTCTGTTGAAACTTTTTCGTCAGGAGATCATGTAGGGGGCATGCCAGATAGTTGCGTCTTTAGCGAAGAAGAGATCGTCAACGGTTCTCAGTATATCAGAAACCACAACTCTCTGTGGTTAATTTTGATAGGGCCAACACGCTCTTCCTCACACACTGCATTCTGTTTTTTCCCCCTGTCTCATTTCCCTTTTGCCTCTAAGCTGTCAGTGCATTTTCTAAGATTGCAGCCTTCATGAATAAACAACTATGCCTGAAAGCAAAGCGTCAGCACGCAGTGTCGAACTTCACGACTGTGCTGTCGAGAAATGCGTCCGAATGATCAGCATGATTGCTTCCAATCTAATCTCTTCGTATCTGGAGGGGATGGGATGGGAAGGTAGGAGGATGGAGCTGGAGGTGGGGCAGTGGGAAGGGGAATGGGGGGGGGGGGGCTCTGAACGGGGATAGAGTGGGCGTGACACATGAAGGGTAAGTGGGGGAGTGGGGGGGGAAAAGAACGGCAGATAAAAAACAAACAAAAAAACAAACAAACAAACAAAACAAAAATAAAACAAAAAAAAAAACAGTGGTTGTGATCTGCGCCAACAGAAGGACGATTCCGATCTTGTCGAAGTGGAAAGAGTTTCTGTTTTCTTTGTA
>JADBJO010019725.1:7500-25000 GCA_016801955.1 Conus betulinus | reverse complement strand
TACACAACAGTCCATCAACGGAATTCACTGCTGCAGTGCATATATATATATTTATATTTTTTTTTTTTTTTACCTCTGAAAGACATTACCGATCAAAAACACACCCATGGGGTCAGACTGAATTAACGACAGTTTTCAAAGACAGGCGATGAGATGGAATGCCACAGGAAAATTTCTTTTCCAGCCAACAACACATAGCAGATCAGAGGGGCATGTCTCGGAGTCGGCAGGTGTCTGTTGGAAGACAGTCTTCAGGAGGAGGCCCTGTGGACAGAGCCAGTTAGGAGTGCCTTCAACCAACAGAAGGTGGTCAATAGTTCTCAGCGTAGGAAACAAAAAAACCTGCGGTTAATTCTGATGTGGCTGGAATGCTGTTTCTGACGTAGAGCAGTCTGTATTATCCATCTCAATTCACGCGTTACCTTCGTCTTTCCTTCTGTGGTCCTAGTCTTCATGAATAAACAATCATCATTGTCAAAACAGCAGCCAGTATCCAGCCTGGCACCTCTCTCTCAGCAGCACGACCCCCAGTCTCGATACTAGAATCGAATAAAGGAATCTGAATGAAGCGGCAGTGATGATGAGGAAAGAACAGAGAATAGATTAAAAGAGATTTCCAGTGATCTGTCCCAAAATAAGGACGATCCTAATTTTTGTCAATGTGATCCGAGTTTCTAGTAGCTTTGTATTATTCTTTTTCTTTCTTTATTTTTTTTACCAATTCACCGACTGTAGATGCTGTGCTAAATACCCGTAAATTATATCAATTCCTAATCAGTCTTGATCGGAGAGGTGCTTCTGTTTCCATCTATTAAGCTTACAGGTTTGCTTATTTATTCGTCTTTAAACCGAAAAGATAGAGAAAGAGACCGTGCCTGACTTTCACCTCGAAGATGAAGGAGGAGGTAGTTGGGTTTCATCAGCTGGCATATAAGACAGATTTTTGTTACGTAGGACACAGACGTCAGATGTCTGAAAGGATGAGCGACTATTTCACGATGAATGAAAATAGTGCACAGAATTACAAAGTAACACAGTAAATACAAAAGCATGCGAGCTGCACTGAGGACCATACGCAGGCACAAGCACACGCACGGGTACGAGTAAGCCTACGTGTACGTGTCCAGTGTGTGTGTGTGTGTGTGTGTGTGTGTGTGTGTGTGTGTGTGTGTGTGTGTGTGTGTGTGTATGCGCGCGCGCGTGCGTGCGTGCGTGCGTGTGTGTGTGTGTGTATGTGTGTGTGTTTCTCTCTCTCTCTCTCTGTCTCTCCCCCCCCCCCCCCCCCCCCCCCTCTCTTTTTCTGCTCGCGCGAATGTGTGTTCCTGTGTCAAAAAATCATGAAAAAAATCATATTTAAAGCTTCTTGTTGGTGTGTCTCCTTACAACACTTACGCCTTCCAAAACTGGGCGTTAAACCCGCACGTGAAGCATTACTATCAACCAACACACACACACACACACACACTTCTGTTTAAACACCACATGGAAGACTGACCTTACATCTTAGATGGCCACACATGTTTTACTCATGACGAGCCACGTTGATTCTTTACATCCTTTGTCTGGCGCATCATAATTATCAGGAGCTCCAATGGCCACATCGGTTTTGTGGCAAGATTTTCTTTTTGTTTCAGTCGAAAGTCACACTGACTGCTGAAGGCTCGCTCAGTGATCTCGGATGCAATAAAGCATCCACGGAGACAGGCCTGAAAGTGGAACAAGACTTCTCAAGGAGGTGTCCTCCTCTCCCATTCCAGGCATCCCACTTAACACCAAATTCCTCCAGTGTTCTGCTCATTGATTCGGCGCGTTCACTACTAGACAAACCCTCTACAGGGACGTTTCAGTGATCAATCAGATTGGTAGAGCGCAGCCCGAGAACATTCATCCAAGAAGCGACAGATGCGGACACCAGAGTGATCGAATTCATCTTCTCGTGATCGATTGAACATCCCTACGTTGTGGTATGTTCTCCACCTTCACTGGCTGAGAAGGGATCGGTGCTAGACAAGAAGAGGAGAGAGTGAAGGAGAGAGGGAGGAGGGAGGTTGTTTGGGGGGAAGAGCGTTTGAGAAATGGAGATTTGCCTCCGTCACCTCTCATGTCTTGAAGATTTTTTCTTCGCTTGGAGGGAGCACTCACTGTGCTTTGGGCGTGATTGATTCTTCTTTTGAGTAAGATGGCAATAATCTGGATGCTATCTCCGCAATCGTTCCGTCAGGACCAGTGCCATTAGGCGTCATGCTATAAGACCCTGTGCAGTGCATTTTAATATCCTAGTGGACTGTTGTTTTGCTGGCAGATAGGCACAGGGCCCTTTCTGGTTCTGGACCTTAGCACTACTGGGGTCTAATGAAAATGGGCCCTGATGGTACTTGGTCATAATGGTACTGGGGCCCTAATCGTGCTGGGCTCTACTGGTGCTCGACCTAACAGAACTGAACCGTCATGGAACTAGTCCCTGTATAGACTTAATGAAACTAGGTCATGATAATGAAACAATAAAACAATGTATTCATCTTACATCTGGATTTCCTACACAGACAAAACGTTACATGCATTTCGTAAACCACGGGTCTTTGATACACAGTCTGTTTTTCTTTACGCAAGGTTCACGTACATTTTGTATGCTTTAAAATGAAGCGACTGCTAGCCGCTTTTAACCAGTGCCGAATACGAGTTGAAGAATTCACAGTCAGTGGAATTCTACTCAGTTCAACGTGACCAAAATAATTTGACATTAGCATACTCAAACCCAGATACTTCTTCAGAACAAATAAATGAACGCTTTAAAACTTCTGAAGCTTTCTTTTCGAGACCCTTCATCTCTGCACCATGCATTACAATAGACTAAAGCTGAGCGTTAAATACATTCAACAACAATTTGACAGTATCATTATTCAGCATGCACACTTTATTCACATTTCTGAAAGGAATTTCTTTCGCATGCTTAGTCATGATGGAATAACTTAAATTTAGATTCGTAGAAAAAAAAGTTCCTAGATAGCATATGCTTTTACAACTTCCATTCATATATGTTATACACCCATCTCTCCACAATTAAGAAAAAAAAATCACTATTTTTGAACACTATGATACCGCACTTATCAATATCAACTTTAAGCTGTAAATGAAATGCTGCCCTATACAGGTCATTCAACTGCATCTGTAAACCGGTTACAGGTTCGGACAATAAAACTGCATCATCAGCGAACAGAAGAATGAACACATCAGTAAAATCTGCGTTAAGATTCACACCATGCTCACCAACGTTGACAATTTCTGAGACAAATTCATTGATAAACAATAAGCAAGATAGGACAGCAGGTATCTCCCTGTTTCACATCATTTGTGCGACTATTGGTAATCAGTAAATTGTGTTCCAAGCACGCTTTTGCTTTCAAGACATCATGCCATTTTAATGCATCAATGTAGTTAATTTGATACCATCTTTCAATAAAATAGACTAAAGGAGCTTTCGTGATAGAGAATCGGTTACTTTTTTTCCCTTTCTGAAAAAGCAAATTACAGGGTTTTGTCAAAAACTGTTTTCTCTATGAAAGCTAACAACTTAAATGTACGATCAATTGTTGAGTTCTGTTTAAAGCTAACATGGAGAGAGAGAGAGTGAGAGAGAGAGAGAGAGAGAGAGAGAGAGAGAGAGAGAGAGAGAGAGAGAGAGAGAGAGAGAGAGAGAGAGAGAGAGAGAGATGTGGGCTTTTTTTTTTCAAAAATTCAGATGTATCTGAACTGGACGTCACACGACTTCGGAAGAGAAATATCGACGTGAAAAATAGAGGAGAAGGAGAAGAAGGGTGGGGGATGAGGTGATTCAGGGAACGGGGCAGAATGCTACCAGACGAAGTAAGTCTGGCATAGGCATTAGTCTGGCAAACTTTCACGATAATCCCAGACATTCTACGACTTGGTGGGTGTTAGGGAAATTTGCAGCACCTCAGACCCAGCCAGCTGGTCCGAATTATTTCTAACATAAGCTATGATGGAAGCTCGCTGATCTCCAGTGATGTGACTTTGGGATGGTGTGGGTTGTAAGGTGTGTGTGTGTGTGGGGGGGGGGGTGGGGGTGGGGGGGGGGGGGGGGGGGGAAGGAAGGGACAATAAATAGCGTTTTCTTTGTTTGTTCTCTGAAATGCCATGATGAATTCTCAAATAACGAGTGGCGACTCGCAGAACTGAGAAAAAATATGGTTTTCCAAGAATCTTGATTTTCAATATTGTAACTCAGGGTGGAAATGCAGTCCTGATTACGGTTCTTTGCGGTCGGCTGGGCTATAAACAACATTACTTTACCATACCTAACCCTGAGGGTGGAAATGAAAAAAAAATGTATATTTGGACGAATTCCAGCAAATGAGACATTCCAAAGAGAATTCCAGTCTTCGGGTCAGTATGAGTTAGTAAAACGCGTGAAACAAAGTGACCCATGAGCTTGTCAGATATGCGTGGGAACTCCTCCAGCTGAATTGGACAAAATCTGAAGAGACAATTACGGATGACACAGTCACACGAAGCGGAATAGTGAAACTCTCTCCGGCGAGGAGTACGTTTAGATTAAGTGTTACAAAGAGTGAACAAAATTCGTCATGAGTTAATCGCCCAGATCTGGAGTTTTCATCACTCTCTGTTTAAAAAACGTCTGAATCTCGGGTCGCCCTACGACCACACACATTCAGTTGGATAAAGAGACGACGTCCGCCATTTTGATTAATGACCATTTTTTTTTTTTTTTTTTTTTACTTTTATTCATATACAAATACTATCTACTGCTGTTTCACATCACCACAAATACATGTTTGAATTCAAAGTAGAAACCAAATCCTCACGGAGTCAACCCCCCCCCCCCCCCCCCCCCCCCTCCCCCCCCCCCCTCCATCTGTTCGTGCAAACGAAGTTCCCTGGTCCTCAACGGCCTTTCACAGTTCTCTCTCTTGGTTTTGGCCTCGGCAAGCCACACACATGTTTTCAGTCGCTACGACCTCAAAGAGAACACATAAACAAATTGTTTCTTGCCCCTCTCATCTTAAAGAAACTAATATACTACACTTCCCTAGTCTGATGGGGGAGAGGATTCTGACAAAAGGGAGTTAATCGTTTTCTTCAAATCATTTTGGAAAGTATCTTTATCTCTAGGACATCAATCTTCAGTTTGGTTTCGTCTTTTCTTTTTTTTTTTTTTTTTATTGCATCTCTTACTGGAAGTTTATTAAACCTATCACAGGCCAGTCGTGACCTTTACATTATGTTTTCCACTGACACCTTCCGTGTCCTTGACAAAAAAACAACAACCAACCAACCAAACAAATAACAATAAAACAAACAAACAAAACTGAGGCATGCGTCCTCGCCAACGCCTCAACGTACGACGCCGTCAACCAGTCTGTCCTGTGATTCAGCTGCCCACCCTACAGGTGATAAACCAATCAGCTTGCGTCAATCGCTCTAGCCTGTCATGGTGCCCGGTTTCCGTGCCCAGGTGGGCCCAAGGTAAAAGAGAGTAAACAAGACTTCAAAATCCTTCCGTTTTCTAAAGCTTTCATATACGATCTGTGTTTTCCGTCGACATATTCTTTTCACGAATAAACACATATGAAACCAGCAAGAACTTGGGTAGAGTTCTTGACCAAGGCAGATTTCTTCATCACTCAGTTTGTAATCTCACTTTCTGTGCATAAATAGGAAAAAAAAAGAATCAATAACACCCCAAAGAGAGACTTCATTGTCGTCTAGCCTGGAATGTTGAAATAAGCCCAAATATATATAATGAGTGAGTAGGCACTGCTGAACGGTTTGAAATGAAAGATACCAATGACAGTTCTCCGTGGTACTATCTGAACTTGGCAAGCACGAGTTGAAAACAACAACAATAACAAACAACATACAGACAAACGAACCCCCGTCCCCCCCCCCCCACTCTCTCAACTAGTAAATCGAACAGATCGATGGTATTCCGCGCTTCAAGTCCTGTGTGAACCAGGCTTAACCCAGTCGTTCTTTAGTGTCACACTCTCGTGATCATGACACAGCCATTGAGACATAACATTAATGAATTGTTCGAGCAAGAGAAGGAAGAAAAGGCCCGCTTTCGAGCTAACAACCACGAAACTGTGGCTATCTTTTAGGCATCCATTGATGGCATATTTACCACTCTCAGTCTAACATCAGTCCAGAACATCAGCGATAACATTAAGGTGTAAATTTGTGGAAGGAATAAGTTTCTGCAAACACACGAAGAACGATGAAATCAAGAACAATACTTTCAGATATTCTGTTTTGACTATGGGATGAAAAAAAAAGATCTAAAGGTGATAAGGGAGATACCGAAGCAATTGACTGATGTACCCTGGTAAAGAGCAGCCTAATGTCGAACAGAGCAGAGGCGACAGAGACGTGGGTTGTCATCCGCGGCACGCTGATCAGGACATCTTGGAGGCGAACATTTCCATGACATCACTGGGTTCAAACCCACCAGGTCCTACAAATCAATCCGTGCTGTACTGCACTGGCTTCTGTTCCACTAGTTTTGTCCATAGAAAGAAAGAAACCACAGACTTGTGGGCTTTGGTCTACGAATGGATAGCTTGCATCAGATGAGCAGGTCTTGCGGTGGGTGGACGACCGTTGAAAAGCAGTATTCAAGATACCACGTTAGATCATGCCAGGTAGGAGTGTCTTCGGCAAGGCGAAGACTGTAAATTGTTCTTAGTATACCCCTGCAAAACGATCCGCGATCAATCCTGAAGTGGGTGGCGTGCTGTTCTTGACGTTCTGCACACCGTCTTTTCCATCTCATTCACGCCCTTGCCTTCAAGATTTCGGTGTCTCCGTCTCGATTCCAGCCTGAATGAATAAATCATTAATCCCGATAGGGGGTGGGGGGGGGGGGATGGGGAATGTTGGGGGGGGGGGGGGGGGGGGGGGGGGGGGGTCAGCTGGCAGCATTTGACTTCACGTCTCTGCAGCACAGTGTCTGTGTCCATACAGGCGCCTGAAGAATTAATCCGGTTCCTTCAGAACTAATCCCCACCATCTCCCGTACATTTGAAGGACCGGGAGAGGATCGGAATGGATTTTGGTACTTACAGGAAGGGAAGGCAAGAGAAACTGGTAGTTGGTAAAGTCAGAATGGAGGCCAGAAAAAGGTACTTGCTATGATGAGAGAGAGAGAGAGAGAGAGAGAGAGAGAGAGAGAGAGAGAGAGAGAGAGAGATTAGCTTCAGCTTTTTGAGTAAACCGAGTTTCCAGGGTCTTTGTTGTGACTGATTTGGGCTATTCCTGGGGCCAGCTGGAAGTCGCCGCCTGGGACAGACAGAGATGGAGAAGGCTCGTGGATGACCTATGCTCCGCTAGGAGCCAACGGGATTAAGTCAAGTAAGTACATCTGACAAATGAGGTTCAGCTTCACCAAGATACAAGTCTTTACGCCACACCACAATTGCCTTGCCCTTGTCTGTAGGTTTAATTACGATATTTGTGTGATTCTTGATTTCTTTGAGAGCTTTTAGCGTTTGGACATTGAGGTTGGAATGCTTGAGGGGTGTTTAACGCAACTGAGAAATTTTCCCCAGGCAGGTGTCTATATAATAGTCCAGGGCTCCAAACTGTCGAGGTCTTGGAATCCAGATGCTGGGCTATTTGGGAAATAAATGGGAAATATCTTTTGGAGCGTTGGTACTTGGAAGAGGCTCTGAACAACGAAAATGGGCAACTAATCGGAGTTGCCTGAAGAAACGATGGCAGTGGTAGAGGGTAACAAACATGCATGCTGGTCTTCGGCTGCGTAGGGATGAATTTTACGTATATATTTTTATACGTCATTGTCTAGACGTATTTAATTGTCTTTTATTTGATGTCATCAGTCTTGAAGACGGTCTAAAGCGCCTATTACACGTACAGGCCGACCGGACAGGTTTCTGGGCCGTAGGCAAACCCAAGGCCGATCGTAACGTGTAATTAAGAAAACCGTAGGAAAACGTCCGGCGAACATCCGATCCGCCTCTCGTCCAAACTCACAGGCGCTGCTTGTGAATTGGACATCCGGCCATCCGGTTTCTTTTGTTGTGTGCCGAGGCAGGACAACAGAACTAATTTCAAAATTATAGAAAATCACATCGTAGGTAAAAAATAATGCCAGATTTGGAATCAGCGCGTCAAAAATAGGCAAATGACTCGCGTGGGACTCGTTTTGTTTTGTATTTTAATAAAAGTTACCCTTTTTTCTTTTCTTTTAATTTCCTGTCTCTTTTTTGACATGCATTTCATCATTGACGATTCTGTCTGTACCCTACTGTCGTTGACCCACACACACACACTGTGTAGTTCATGAATGCAAGCAGTGCATTTTTCTTGTGTGATTGAGTCTATCGAAAATTATGGCGTCGTGGACCAAGGACTGCATCAGTCTGCGTTTCATCGGCATGTATCGTTCTTTGGAGTGTCTGTGGAAAATTAAGTCCAAAGAATACAGCAACAAACAATTAAAGGAAAAGCTTACGAAAAACTTGTGCAATTTTGTCAAGAATTTGATCCAAATGCAAACAAGGACACTGTGACAAAGAAAATAAACAATCTCAGGAGTTCGTTCAGGAAGGAATTGAAAAAGGAAGAGCAGTCATATTTGTCTGGAGCAGGAACAGATGAAATCTATGAGTCCAAGCTTTGGTATTTTAAGGATCTCATGTTCCTGAGGGATCAAGAAACTCCAAGAGTTGGTCGTTCGAACCTTGTAACCTCCCAGCAAGCACGTCCAAGTGAAATGGAGTCGGATTCACAGGAAGCAGAGGTAGGTGATTGCAGCAGCAGCCTGTCTGTCTGTCTGTCTGTCCTTCTTTTCATTTAATAATACATAACAAGAAGCGCTGCTTTCAAGGCTCACGTAGTAGACAGAGAGAAGGAGAGAGAGAGAGAGAGGAGAGGGGGGGGGGGGAGAGAGAGAGAATTAAATCAAATAAACAGTACTTCTAGTACTAAGCATGCAAGGAAAAGTATAACTTAAGAGAGAGGGAGAGATGCACTGAAACCCATTAATTACAGGCCCTTATTGTCACACACACACACACACACACACACACACACACACACCGACACAGGAATGATGATTACATAGACTCACTTCGTGTCTACTACGTGAGCCAAAAAGCATTTCATTACAGAATACAATGTCCTTCAAAAGGAGTACTTGTCCTGCCATGGTACTTTCCCAGCTGTGTTAAAATACACCTTGAACGCGTCTCTCGCATTCTTAGCGTCTTCTGATGCGTTCCTACGCTGCACTGGTGAAAACATCAACAACATTGGTACCTTCCACTCGAGACCTGTTTGTATGTCATGGGTGCAAGGATCTTCAGTATCCAGAGAATCAGGTGGGGTGTAATGCGCAGGAGCATTTCTTCGAAGGAAGTTATGCAATACACAACAGGCAAGAACCGCAGACTCTATATTTTTAGGCTTCAGATTTATCCTCTGCTGGAGAACACGAAACCGCGATACCAGGATGCCGAAGACATTCTCAACAACTCGTCGAGCCCGAGATAGGCGATAGTTGAAAATCCTCTTCTGTTGATCCAGGTCTTTGGCATTGTAGGGCTTCATGAAATCTTCTCTTAGTGCAAACGCTTCATCAGAAATGAATGCATATGGCAATCCGTTGGCAGGGTTGATACCTGGCAGGTTCAGTGACCCATCACAAAGTTTTCGGTGGAAGTCTGTGTTTTCTATAACCCCACCATCTGATACTCGGCCATTTGTTCCAAAATGAATATAGAGCAGTTCATAGTTTGCATTTGCAATGGCCAAGAGTACCATGCTATGGAAATGTTTATAGTTGTAGAAGTAGGAACCTGCTCCAGGTGGTGGAATGATGGCGACATGTTTACCATCGACTGAGCCCACACAGTTGGAAAACTGCCACATGTCTTCACAAAGTTCGGCTTGTTGAAGCCATTCAGCTTCTGTTGAGGGGAACTGAAACACAATGATATAATACACATACGTTGTAGACCCATTCTGATTCCAGTTTGCTAAATATGCATTAAAGGGGACACGAGGTCACACTTGTACAGATCCGTGACTGTACCGTGTATATATACGTGTTTGTAGGTGCATCTGTGTGTGTGTGTGTGTGTGTGTGTGTGTGTGTGTGTGTGTGTGTGTGTGTGTGTGTGTGTGTGTGTGTGTGCGTGCGTGTGTGTGTGTGTGTGTGTGTGTGTGTGTGTGTGTGTGTATGTGTGTGTGTGTGTGTGTGTGTGTGTGTGTGTGTGTGTGTGTCCATGCGCGGGCGCGTATGTGAGCATGTGTGTGTGGTGTGTGTAACTGATAAAAATGTTCACAGTGATTATGATTTTACACCGCAAAACAAATATCCTTGTATTTTATACTGAGGACGAATAAAGTATCAATCTGAATCTGATCCTGTGCTAGTGTTTCGAACGACACTATACAAACACAAGTTCACGTAAAGAACGGATGGAAAAAAAAAAAAAACAGAATTTCCAAAACAAACAACACCTTACACTGTGTATTAGCTTAGCATTACTGAATTTGTTGATACTTATCCCAACTTAATATAAGCATTTTAATGATAGATTTTGGGGATCTATGGAGGTGGTTGTAGTTGTTATTTTGTTGTTGTTGTTGTTGTTGTTGTTGTCTTCTTCTTCTTTTTCTTCTTTAATTGCTATCAAAATTACACAGAAAGAGAGAGAGAGAGAGAGAGAGAGAGAGAGAGAGAGAGAGAGAGAGAGAGAGAAAGGGAGGGAAAGGGAGGGAAGGAAGGAGTGTAGGAAAGAACGAGATAAAATGTGGAATAACTTGTCCCAAGACATCGTGTAATCTTTAAAAATAAAAAATTACTATCACATTCCCAACACTTGTTCTTTCAGGAACCGTTGTCGCCTGCAGCAGAATCCGAAGCATCCCTCAGCTTTGGTGGTCCTGAGGAGTCTGAGGATCAACAGGGAGAATTGGCATCACAGCCACTGATTTCCACTGAATCAAGCCCAGGCATCCTTACACCACCAGCAGTTCCCCGCCCCCAACAAACGAAATACAACAGGAAAAGAAAATCTGACGATGAAGAACTCCTCAAAGTTGCGCGGGCAAGGCTTCTTAATCCTGTGCCCACGTCTCCTGAAGACGAGTTCGACGTTTTTGGTAAAAGTGTAGCGTTCAGACTGAGAAATCTTCCACGTGATCAGAGAGATTCATGCTCAAAAGTATATTTCAGACATTCTGTATGAGGGTGAGCTAGGAAAATTATCTGCAGCAACTAGCCATGGCTTCATGCCCACTCGTGAAAGATCTTTTGTTCCATCCATTCTAATAACCCAAATACAAGTGCAGACAATAGTGGTTACTATGACTCATACAGTCAATACAGTCAATATTGAGATTTTGTCATAGAGTTGGAGGTGGGGATGTCAGACAATAGTGGTTACTATGACTCATACAGTCAATACAGTCAATATTGAGATTTTGTCATAGAGTTGGAGGTGGGGATGTTGAAGTATACACTTCTAGTTAATAATGTAACAAGAAACTATTTAAATAGATACAACTATCATTGAACAGCTAACTGTAAATCAAGCAATCAAAGTGTTTGTTGAAACGCATTTCCTTTATAACAAGATGCTAATTTAAAGTACTACAATAATTCCTTAACTTAAGTTTTGTGTTTTCTTAACATTGTACTGTTGTTGAGAATAAAATCTCAAAACAATCCATTTCTACAGGCTTACGTGTTCAGTATGGTTTGACCTTTTTTACAACCAAAGATCTTAACTGAAGAAAAGATACACGAAACAGTCTCTGCAACTATGAAATTCTGATATCACTATTTTTACAGCAGGCTAGACACTTGCAGTGGGAAGAACCCCATACATACGATCTTACCTTCAAATAATCCTTGACCAGAACGGCGAAGATTGCATCACAAGTTTCAGGGATGATCTGTGAAAGTGATGGTTCAGAAAGACATGCCGAGAATTTGAGGTCATGGTAACTCCTACCAGTGGCCAAGTAACGAAGAGTTACTGTGAGCCTTTCATGGGCGCTTACAGCGGGTCTCATCACTGTTGATTTCTTGGAGATCAATGGTGTGACAAGAGACAAGAGATGCAAATATGTCTCTTCGTCCATTCTCATGAAGTTTTTGAAATCTTCTGGAAAAGCTCTTATCTCCTGCAAGAGATTTGTATGTGACAGCGCATTCCTCTTCAGTAACCAATCCTTTGACCACATGTGGCGTGGTTTTCTTTTCTTCTTCTTTAAAATGACAAAAATCGCTAGATCATCCAAAACTGTTCTGTCCGCCATGACGCACACACATGTACTCTGAGGTTTCACCCAGAGTGTGTTGATTGAGAGGTACAGCCGCCTTCAGGCCGCCTTCAGGCCGATCGTTGCGTGTAATAATACATCGGGTTTCCTCGGCCTTGGGCTTGCGCCTACGGCCCAGAAACCTGTCCGGTCGGCCTGTACGTCTAATAGCTGCTTAAGACCGAAACGCCGAAGGTTTTTGGTGTGTGTGTGTGTGTGTTGTTTTTACAAGACCTATGGTCAAATCTTCTAAGCATCCTCAAAAATATTTCGTATTGTTGACACAAAAGATCAGAGGTCAGAAATTTAGACGGGTCATCTTGCATACAAAAGGCTAAACACGCTTGAGGCATAATGAGTACATCTAAAAAGAAAAAGTAAAACCGTCTGGGCGTAAATGGCGACAAGCCAATCCCCATTCCCCATCGCCAATCCTCGCCGCCGTCCTCTTGCTCGTCCCCCCCCCCCCCCCCCCCCCCCCCCCCCCCCCCCCTTTCTTCGCCCTGTGAGGGGCGGGAAGATGGAGAACAGATCAATAAGGAAACCAGGCCGATTACTCCGGTGTCTAGCTAGAGACCGCTTGTCAGGTGCATTTTCTAAAGCTGCAGTCCGCTACGGTGGTAATTGAAAACTCCTTGCAGAGGACCGGTCCATTGATGTACGCCTCAGTCAGTGACCGGATAGCTTGGAGGAAGTGGGAGATGAAGAGGGGAGGGTTAGGGCACAGGAACCGCTGCATCGCAAACCTTCGTTTTCATGTCAGACCTTACCTAGAATGACGTCATAACTATGTTCTCGCCGAGGGCGACGCTCTTTGCACTGAATGGGCTGGTGATAGTTATGTGACAAATTACTGATATTCTAGTTTCTGATCTTGTGTAATGATATAATCGAAACTATATTCTTCTGTTCTAATATTTTCGTAAGTCCGAAATTTCCCCTTTTTTTTCTAATTGTAAGAAATGCATAAAATGTGTTGGTAATCAGTAATGGAAAAAAAAAACTGAAAGCATTACAACCAATGTAGACAATTTTCACTCGCCCAAAGAAATGACCTATTCCTTTTTGGTGCCTTCAAACTAGTGTGTGCGTGTGTTCATATATACACGCAAACATTGAGATTGCGAGAGAGAGAGAGAGAGAGAGACAGAGAGAGAGAGAGAGAGAGAGAGAGAGAGAGAGAGAGAGGGGGGGGGGGGAGATTTGGCAAGAGAATAAGCATTAATCGTACGATAATTTTTCCATCAAATTCCTTTTAAAAGCTCTTTTAAATGTTACTTTCGAATGACATGATTTTAAAGAAGATGGCAAATTGTTCCACATCGTTCCTCCAGAATAGGTAAAAACTTGATTTGTTGAGATTGTGGAGGGGTCTGGAAAAAGAAAGCTTGTGTGAGTGTCTATTTTCACTGCTTACAATGTTTTGGAGGATTAGTATTATTTGATTGTAGTGTAGTGTCGTCAGCAAACATTTCACAACCACACCTTATGTATAAAAGGAAATCATTTATGTAGACAGAAAATAAGAGGGGTCCTAAAACAGATCCTTGAGGAACACCAAATTTCAAAGGAAGTAACTCAGACCTGTTGGAACTAATTTCAACAAGTTGTTGGCGATCAGTAAGAAAAGATCTAATAAACTCTATAGCCATACTTGATAGTTTGTAATGTGTAAGCGTTTCTATAAGATGCGAATGGCTGATAACGTGAAAACCTTTAGCGAAATCAACAAAGAATTCCAGTAAATTCATTGTAGTTTATATTAGATAGACATTTATCTACAAGCTGTATAAGAGATAAATGGCAAGAGTGATTTTGTCGAAAACCGATTGTTTGTTATGAGTTAGATCATAATTCGTCAGATGAGAATATAAATGTATTTGAACATGTCTTTCAATAGGTTTTGACAAAAGGGAAAGAATTGAGATGGGTCCACAGTTAAAGGGATTGGACAGGATCTCCATTCTTGAGCAAATGTATCACTTCGGCCTGTTCAAATTTTTACGGGAAATATTCTTTTTTTCAGTAAACAGATTATAAGCATAGGTGAGTGTATCAGCAATGACTGTTGACCAGATTCTCGATAGCTTTCCATCGATTCCGTCCAAGTCTTTGTTTCCTGATTGTTTTAAATTCAGCAACCAATTAAAAACTTCATTTATTGAAATGTACGGTATGGAGAAACCCGAAGTGACATTTTTTTGGTACAACGGTATTGTTGTAAATCTTGTAAATCGTTCTCATTAGTTTTATCACATATCATTATGTCATTAGCAACATTTGCAAAATGAAAGTTCAGATCTTCTGGTGATAAGTCTTTTATTGGATTTTGAGAAGAAGCCTTCAATTTGCTATTGGTTAAAAGATAAATGGCCTTCCAAATCACATTTCATTCCTATGACGAAGATAATGAATCTTTAAAATGAAATATTTTTCTTTGCTTTTCATTCCATAGAATTTACTCTATTTCTTTGTTTTCTGATTTTTTTTTTTGTTTTTTTTGACCTGAGATGATGGTTTCTTTTATATATTTCATTGTCTATTTCCTTGGTCAGCCAAGGTGGTTTTATTGCATATTTCACTTTTTTTTTAATAAAAGGAGCATGTTAATAATACACTGAATTTAATGTATTAATCCAGAAGTTAACAGCATCATCGGGGTTCTTTATCTGATAAACATAAGTGAAGTTAATCGTAATGGAAAGCATTTCTATAAAAAATGTTTAAAGCATCGATAAAAGATTTCCTTATGTCCAAACTTGAGAATTTTGATGCCTTTCTTCCTGCATGTGAAACAAACAGATGAATGGTCACTGCATCCAGTCTGTACGGAACACGTTTCGACTATGTTTGCTTTTGTGTGGACATAGATATGATCAATTAGAGTTTCAGTATGTTCAGTAATACATGTCGGTCGATCAATTATTTGTTCTAATCCATACATAGCATAAGCACGACTCCATTTTGTTCCAGATTGTCAAATCCATATTAAGATCACCCAAAAGAATTATTTCTGTAGACTCAGAATCCATCATTGAATGAAAACTTGTCATAGCAGTTGGTAGTTTCAGCTGGGTTTCTATACAGAAGTCCTACCAAGATTGGTTCAGAATGTCTAAGAATAACTTCTATCCAGATTGATTCAATATCATATTTTTCCAGATGGGACGATCTTTTGAAGTTTACTCAGTCTGAACAATACAAAAGTAATCGGTTGATTTAGTTGTAACTGGGTCAAGTTGATTTATATTATAGCTAAGCATGTACATATTGGAATCAGGAATTAAATCTGTTAATCGAGATTCAGCAGCTATACAAAAGACATTAAAGTTATTGACATTATTGTATAAAATTGTGTTGCAATATCATCTGTTTCATTTCTAGTACTGTTGATATTTAAAAATCCTACTCAAAGCCCCTCTTGTGAGGGCCATGTGTCTAACGCAAAAGGCATAGCGTTACAAAACTGTCAGTCAATGTTCAATCACAGTCTTGTGCACCGTCTGCTTTGTACAACGTGATACGCAGAGGAATGCATACAATACAATCATACAGACTGTGAATCATTTAATACAAGTAAAACTAGTTCTGTTATCTATCGCTAAATCACTGTTTCAAAACTGACACATTAACAATGCATGTCAAGAAAATGAAACCATTTAAGGAACACGCACGCATTGAACTAGCCTCATCTGATCTCAAGTGGTTACAAAATCAAATTATAAATTCAAGGAGACAAATAAAGCAAACAATGTGAAAAAAAAAAGCTGAACAATGTGTGAAAGGGAAAAAAAGCGGAAGTATGCAATATTTTAAAACTATTTTTACATTAGACATACGTGTGAAAAGTGGACACTTTGTTCAGTGAAAAGCAGTCTTGATCACCTCACGCAGACTGCCTACACACACGACACTACCGACGACGACTACAGTGGTCCGATGCAGCTGTGTATGATGAAAATTCTCTACCAAATATACGTCGTGTCAGTGACCTGCACCAAAGTCCAGCAAATACAATGTTCACCTCCACGCTGGGCTCTCTTTTTTTTTTATTACAATACACACACACACACACACACACACACACACACACACACACCACACGCGCATGCATGCACGCACATACGGAAACACACACACACACACACGTGTGTGTGTGTGTGTGTGTGTGTGTGTGTGTGTGTGTGTGTGTGTGTGTGTGTGTGTGTGTGTGTGCGTACGTGCCTCTGTGTGTGTGTGTGTGTGTGTGTGTGTGTGTGTGTGTGCGTGCGCGCGCGTGTTTCAAGGGTTTCATGCAGCAAGCCTATCATGAACTTATTCTTTTCACTTATTTACAGAATTGTTCGTTCGTTTCTTCTCTACCATCCAAAATACACTTACAAATAAGATTTCTTTTTTTCACACGGACTATATTATTATTACTTGCTGTCAGCAAGGTAGAACATGCACAATTTACATTTGATACCATTTTATAACCACCCGCTACCACGCGGACTTTAAAAAAGAATATATATACTGCCAGAAGTCATTCATGCCCATAGATATTGAAAAAGAGAACCCACACTACGATCTGGCAGTATATCTTTTTTTTTTTTTCTTTTTCTTTCTTTTTTTTTTTTTTTTTTTTTTAGCTCTGGTCGATCTCTGGTGTGGACCCCTCACTGTGTTCCACGGGGTCTGGCACCGTCTCCTCCGTCTTTGGGGACAGCCCAGGGCTGAATGCTGGCTTTTCCCAGCACAAAGAACACTATGGTGCCGGGCGACGTAGATAGCTCCCGTCACGTAAAACACTATCTGCCATTGCTCACGGGTGCCCTGTCGACATATCCACACACACACACACACACACACGTATGTATGACGTGGTTATACTCGAAATTGTCGGCTTTTGCCTACGTCAGCTATTGGCCTCCTCCCTGAGTGCCAACAGGTAAGGTAGTGAGGGAAGAGACGTAAAGATTTCAAAATGACGTAATAACACAAATCACGCACTAGAAAGACACATAACTTGACAGGCATGCCCTGATACTTTGATGAATGAATGTTCTCTCTGTCTCTCTCTGCGGTCTTTAATCTAATGTCTATAAACGTTATGTGATCCTAGACAAAAATAAAAAGAGATGAAGAATGCAACAATAATGAAAAATGAAATAGGTAGCATCAAATA
>JADBJO010019725.1:0-2500 GCA_016801955.1 Conus betulinus | reverse complement strand
TTCTTCTGCGCACACACCGCGGATCGGAGCTTGGCCCGGGAACGCGCGCAGCCCCCGGCCATCCACCTTAGTGCCCGATCTCCAGTCTCCTCTACCGCTACGGGGAGTCGGCCCAGCTATAACAAACCGGATAAACACGAGTTCAAAACACTGCCAGCCAGTTAGCAGTCATGTTACACTTTAACATTTTTGAACTCTTCAATTTTTCAAACATAGTTTCGGTTCCGACAATAAACCGTTAAAACAAAATGGAGAATCATCTAGATTCTCACAATATAAATTAGATACTTACGGCTTGAGTACGGGTCATTCAACTACAATTCACATACTTCTGTATGTGTTAGGCCTCTGCCTTTATCATTGGGCACAGTCCGCCTCTTCTTCCATCTAAATCATCTGTTCCATTCTCAGAGTGCGCACCGATACAGGCCAACGCCTGTGTTTATATTCAAATCGCGTGAACAGTGTTAAAAAATTTCACTCAAACCCTGGGCCACGCTCAGTCAGTACTCTCCCTTGTATCACACGACTAACCTATAGTGTAACGCACGAATCAATAATCTTTTTCTTAATCTGTACTGTCACACAGTGAGAGAGAGAGAGAGAGAGAGAGAGGCAGACGAGAGAGAGAGAGAGAGAGAGAGAGAGAGAGTGACTGAGACAGAGAGAGAGAGGGAGAGAGACAGACAGAGAGACAGTGATGAGAAATCTGTGTGGGAAAGTGCAGCATACAAATGTAGACAGGAACATCGATTCAATGTGTTCAATCTTTTGTGTAGACTAGGAAGAATCCGGAGAAGACAACGCCTGCTTTTCTCTTGCAAATCGAACTACCTACTGTCAGTTCACATGTCAAGCAAAATGGAAGCGCACTCACGGATGAAGGACGGGATGTGACTGTCTACTTCACAGGCAACGTTTCACACTCCCTTTTTGGTATTTTATTCTTGCTGACTGAACGGTTAAACTGACTAATGGGTAAAAACTGCTTTGGGGGAGCCCACCAACGGCCCGTCTGTCCCATGAGAATGGCGAGGTCACTTTCACTGAATTGAAAGCTCTGACACACGGATTACCTCCCTTGAAGATTTCTGCGGATCATCTATTCATAAATTGTGTTTTTCAGTCCGTTTAGATCGAGGATCGCATCAGGCGCAGAATCAGCTAACCCACCGGGACGAAAAGTGTGCCGAAATATTGATGTTAAACGGCGCGCCTGCGATTCAGACCCGTCAATATCTCGACTTCACGTTCAACATTTAATCTTCAGATCTTTTCGCTTGACCCATCTTTAATAGGTCAGAGGCTTCAAGTGTGCGAGGTGTCGAAATTACCGTAAGGGGACTGGTAAACTTTGGGTTAAGTGCACAAGTGATATTAGGAGAGAAAAACAATAGAAAAGAACCTAAGTCGTCGTAGTCTGAAGGTATTCGCGGACAGATGTATTCTTGCACTTCAAGGATTGTGAAACGAGAGAAATTTGGCTTAAGTGTCTACGCTGGTGGTAAGTGAGATTAGTAGAATGCAGCGGCCTGGCAACAGTACAAGGAGCAAATTTCACTGGCATGTGAACTGGAAGACAGTAACCTTCAGTGTTGAAATGACAACAGATGATGTTCGGAAATCTGAAAGGGAGACAGTCTGTGATAAAGATCGCGTTCACCGAAAGCCACCCTACCGTTTTCATAGGGCGGACGCCACTGGGGGGCGTGCCCAGAGCAAGTCCGCCCATCAGTAAGTTCAACAGTCAAATCAGTGAGTAAAAAATGCCCAACAATGTTGATGTTAAACGGCGCGCCTGCGATTCAGACAGTCAATATCTCGACTTCACATTAAACATTTGACTCTTCAGATCTTTTTCGCTTGACCCATAAACTGAAAAAAGTATCAGTTTGGAATGGACAGAAGGCGTTATCTTCCCCTGATTTTTTGCCATTCTTTTTGAACAGGTCTGTTATATTACCAACCCGAATGGAAAGAGACTCGTTTAAACGGCGGAAGAAAAAAGTCAGAACTTTCATCAGTGTTATTGACAGAATGCAGAGCTGCTGTTAAGTCATTTTGACATAAAACCCTTCAGTGAAACTAGAATGTTCCACAACCACTTTCTGGACTCTTTTCGCCCTTTGAAAATTCAAACTCTCGGAGCTCTACCCGTTTATTACATATCAACTTACAAGTCTAAACATCTTTTTAGAGATGTGCCCAATAAAGCAATATTGGTTTGAAAACAAACTAGTTTTTACAAGAAAAGTCAATTTAACAAGAAAAGACCCAACTTTCCGGATTTTTTTTTTTTTTACAGTTGGGTAACCGTCCTGTAAGCGTCCTAGCACACACACACACACACACACAACACACAGAGAGGCAGAGAGAGGAGAGAGAGAAGAGAGAGAGAGAAGACCCCCTTTCCGGAGTTTTCAGTTGTAAACCGGTCTTAAGCAGTCCCAGTACACACACACACCCACACACACAACACACACAAAGAAAAGACCCCTTT
>JADBJO010019724.1:30000-32685 GCA_016801955.1 Conus betulinus | reverse complement strand
CTTGGATTCGCACAGGGCTGTGAACGTCACTTGACAAAACTGCTTGTGTGATCTGGTGTTGTTTTTGGACACAGTACAAAAAAACTCACAAACATACTGCTTCAGATTCTTGAGTGGAGCGTACCATACCTTTTACTACAAGGGTGGTTTGTAATAGTAGATCAAGTATTATCTGAACCATCTGCGAAACCTGCTGTACGAAAACAGTTTTGTCAACCCACCTGTGGTGTAACCAAACTGTGTTTTTCGGACAATGAAAAACTTTTTGAGAATATAAAGCGAGTCCCTCTGGTTCCCTCCTTGTTTTAATTAAAGCCAGTATTCCCCCAATTGTTTTGACATTCATAAGAAAGCAGCGCCGCCAAAGGTATACTTAATTCCGATGTGATTAATTTAAAACATTTATTACGTGAAGCCACCATTCCCTGACATCCAGGACTGCTAAAAGGACAGTGTTCTGTTTCATCTCGTCCATCTTCACACTCTGGTTTTTTGGTTGCAGTAAAAGTGGCTGTAAAATTTAGAATAATGATTTTACTGAGCAGTTAAAGACACCGCTGGACAGTTTTTTTGCGGCTGATCATTCTCGGGTAATACTGCAAAATAAATGCTCAGACCAGTTTCGATCACAGGGGAAAGTTATTCGTAGGTATGATGTATCAATGACAAAAGCTGGTGAAAAAACAGTCCATACATACACGTGCAACACGCGGGCTGAGATGTGTTGGGTGTTGTGTAAATCAGTTTCAGTTTTGATTTCCAATCCTCAGAACAGTATTCAGGCCACTTTGCTCGATGAATACTAATGATAACGACATTTCGATCAGTACTTTAAAATCACTTTCGCAATTCGTATCAACGTGATAAGGTAGCACTGGTACTGTAACATACCAAGAATGTTTAGAAATGTATTTTGTAATTACATTGATGTCTTGTTCAGGTTTGATATCAATATGAACGAATGATTTGTTCATGGTTAAAACCTGCAAACAACGTGTTGTTGAATACACAAAGAGATCGTCAAAGAAATATGTATTGCAACGTAAAACCGCAACCGAGAATTTCCCCTCCAGATACCATGGTAACCCTTCACCATATTCCACTAATTCTGTGTAGTAGAACACGCCTGGCTCACACCAGAATGAACTTAAATGTATACGTGCAAGTGGGTGCATACCGGTGGAACGTTTACTTGCACCTGACAAAACGTGGTGAATGCATCACACATCCCATGAACTATACTTTGGTGAACTTCAAATGACATTGGGAAGTTTACATTGCGGCAATCTGTTGTGTTGACCTCCAGAGTTGTGAAATTAATGTTTGTTTGGTGTATGAAGTATGTTGCACCCGGGCATATGTCTGTAATCTTCATTAGATCTGTTTAACGTTAGTTTTGATGTGATCTTACACTTCTGGTCAATCGTATCCATACAAAAACAGATCAACTCACACACACACACCACACACACACACACACACACACACACACACACACACACACACACACACACGCACGCACGCACGCACACACGTACACATACAGACGCTCAAACATACTTGCTACCATGTTATACACACACACACATCATGTCCACTCATTTAAAGCAGGCATTGCACAGACCAGACCTGCAGGAGCTCGCCAACTGCCTGTCAACAGCAGCCAAAGACATGTGACTGACTACATACCAACAGAAATCACGTGACGCTTCAGTCTGCATGAGGCATAGTGTCAGACCCTTGCTCATGCAACGTCGACAGACAACCAGTCAAACAAAACAGAATTCCCTCTTTTAATTAACAAGTAAAATTTGTACACTATTCACATACGACTTCTTTCTAGCTTTTCACAAACTTTAATAAGACATTCATTTCAAAGAGACATTGACAGGTTCTCACAAACTAAAACTTTTTTTTTCCTGTAGGCTCGCACCCCACAGCGCTGCACGCACGCACGCACGCGCGCGCGCGCGCACACACACACACACACACACACACACACACACACACACACACACACACACACACACGCACGCACGCACGCACGCACGCACGCACGCACGCACACGCACGCACACACTCGCACACACACCACACACACACACACACACACACACACACACACACACACCAATAATCGATTCCATAAACAAAAGTCGTTAGTCCTCAAACCTATAAAATAATATCCTATCCCAAGAATCAACATGGATTTTCAACATAAATTTCACTTCAGTATCAACTCATAGCATTGGCATGGAAGTATTGAACAGACTTGCATGAGCAGATGCCCCCTATGGTATATTTTGGAAAGCGACCGTGGATTAGTATATTTTTGTTTCTTCCACAAAACCTTTCATTCATTTCTCGTTCCAGTTCCATCTATCATCTTCATGATTTAAAGGTAGGTCCGTCGTCTAGTACTGATATTCATCGTCCATTTTTCGTTATACACCCTTATTTTCTTTTATGTTTTTGAAAACACTCTTTACCTTTTTTATAAGGCATGCTGTCAGCCTTCCTTGAATACACGAATACTGAATTACATCATCACATTTTTTAAAGAATAACTATGGATTCGCTATGCTGTTTTAATATTGTTGATGGTGTATTGATGATGCATGGACTGAATCAATCCACAGTAACAAGGAAGGTTGATCACTGCCGCCAAGAATCTCAACCCATAAT
>JADBJO010019724.1:10000-25000 GCA_016801955.1 Conus betulinus | reverse complement strand
CTTATCTACATGCATTTGTGAGAAAGTGACATATCCATTCTGTTTCTAAAAAAAAATTGCTTTAAATGAGGTCATTTTGAAGATTAAGAAAATGAGATTACTTCCAGCATTACGCTGTAATGAGTTTAGGGAATTAAGTCAGTTTGGTACAACATTGTTTGTTTAAGCGTTTTGAGTTGCTGTGTACATAGACATGGGCCATTTTCATCAGTTGTTAAGATATTTAGTTATTTTAGTCGTATGTAGGACAAGAAAATTGCGCAAATTCATACTGGAAAAATAAAGAAAATTGTAGGACAAAAACAGCTTTATAAACAGCTTAACAGTGGTCCCCTGGTCCATCAGCAAGTCCTGATTCAACACCTTCAACCTCCGACAGCAAGGAAACACTTTGCAGATGAAGCAGAATGATGGCGAAAAAAACAACAACAACGATTTGATTAAGAAAATGATTTCAGCAGTCTCATTAACACCACACAAATGCACTTCAAGCTTTTGCAGCACTGTTTTGTTCTCTGTAAATGACAGAGTTAGGACTAACTGGCTACAGTACTATAGTTGAAAGTTGCTTATGAATGCAATTATCAGGAAAAAAAAAGACAATCACAATCTAACAAATGTGTCAAAGATTTGTCTTAATAATGATAATAACGACAAAAAACAATCTAAAATAAATTACACAATGGAAAGAAAGAGAGTTATACAAAAAGTTCACCGTAGCATACATGTTCCATGACCAATGTAAGTGTAAGGGAGGCCAGACCAGTGTAAGAGAGACAATGGGATACTTGCAAAGATAACAAACTGACATACTCGACCCTTGTCTTCGTCTGAATGCACTGAATATTACGGAATTCATCTTCTTTGTCAACTGTCAGGCTTATTCATTACTTCATTAATCTGTGTACCTTTGATAAGTGTTAGTGTAGCCTGCTTGTGTAGTCTGCTTGTGGTGTCCTTTAGTCAAACAACCAATCAGGAATCTCCACACAGGCCTGGTGCAAAAACAAAAACCAAGTGTGCTGTGAATGGCCATTCCTTGGATAGACGTACATGTCTGAAGTTAATTATACCCAACATTATTTTCAGCCAAATTCTCGTTTATGGTTATTTGACATGTGTCAATGGTACGTAGATTGGTTTAATCTTTATTGCTTAGTTTATATTGTCATCCTTTGGACTTACATAAGGAATACGTTGTTATAATTATTTTTGAGTCTGATTTTGGCCCTCTACCTTTCTTATTATTGATCTGAATTTTGATGAGTAAGTTACAGGAAGCAATACGGTGGCTATCGAAGCAGGTTTTTGGGAACTCTTGGTACTTGTCACAAATGATCCAGAGGTTCATCTGAGCATCGAACATTGGACACCTGACCAGCTGCTCCTGTAAACGACCAAAACTTCCAAGTGAATCAGCACCTTGTTTTAATGGTTTTCAGCCACGTCTGGCAAAAACATGGCAGTCACTGTTTATGGTCAATCTGCGCCCAATGATCTCACCTGCTTGTATGGACCTGCACACACCACTGAAACAATTATTTCAAGCCAGCGTGTAAGGAGCTCCTCTTCTCGCCGATATACAGTTTTTCCTTCACCATCTTGACAGTCATCCCCATTCAAGGAAACTGGCCATGTACAGACGCTGAAAATATAGATCACTTGACTGTTAACATATGTCTGGGTCACTACAACTTGTTTTGAGTCACTCAACCTTCAAACCACTCAGGAGCACAATACATTGTGATTCAGTCTGGTTCATCGGGCAAACTTGGACACAGGTCTGTTGTTCCAAAATTGACAGCTAGATATTTATGCTTGATGTGGGTAGTGACACTCGATTTGGGACAATTTGATCTTTATCCTTGACTTGGGCAGCTGACCTATTGAAAGCCATTCAATGCTTGACAACAATGAAGAAAAGGGGAACAGAAAAGGGGGACATAGAGGGTGGGAGAGGAGGGGTGAGGGAGTGAAACAGACCTGAAAGTAACACAGATTTTAAGCACAGACATGGAAGTAATAGGCCTGTGTAAACAAACACCTGGGGGTACCATATGCTCGGGAGTTATCTGCCCATGGAAAGAGGGAGGGGAATGGCGCATAGAAGTGAGGAAATACATAATTATGAATACTTCTATTCACAAATAATTTATTTCTTCAGTTCTGTGTACCATTACAGGCCTAGGGGATACAAGTCTAGGGAATATCGACTGGTCACTTGTTTCTTTGAGTCCGTTTCTCTAGATCTGTATTTCTTGTGGATCTCTTTGCTCCTGGTTAGTGTTTTCCCTTGTCTGTTCTCCCACTACGGTAATTGACGCTCCTGAACCTTCAATCTGCATGTTTTACTTATTTTCTGGCTTTGCAAGTACTCAGCCATAGTACAGATAAATAATAACTGGCATTTTGATGGCTATGTCAGAAGTGCCCCGGAACCCGCAAAAATACTGACATATCTTTGATGAGTATGCATAATATTGCCAGAATTGTTCCATCTCTGGCAAATATGCATATTCCAGAAATTATTGTAGGAGCAAGAATCACATCAAAATCGACCCATTTGTGGCAAATGCTGGTCAGCATATTCCTTAATCAGCCTGAATGTTGCCAGTGAGGGCCGATGCTGTCACGTTCGTAATGTTATTTGAAAGAAATGTTTGGTGGATTGCTTGTTTCTTCAATTTGAAGGAATGTGTAGCAGACTGCAACTTGCATTCCTGCCCATGTTACCGATTGGAGTTATCATCAGAAAGAAAAAAGAAAGAAAGAAAAAAAGAAAGGAAAAGAGCCGGTGAATGATTCTCTTACGTAAAGAAGATTGCCATTGCCATCAGAACACAACTTTGTTGTGGATAAAGTTTTTAATTCAGTAAATCAACTTATGAAATGGGAATAAAGTTGTCTATTAATGAAAGTGTGTGCAAAATCATGAATGGATGACAAGAAGTCAACTATGTGCAGACTTCCTCTTTTGATATGATGTTTCCTCCCAATCCCCACTATGTCCTGGCCCCTACATTCATCCCACTTCATCTTAAAACAAACAGGCTTTCATATGAAGTACAGTGCATGGTTCAAAATGTCTATCATTTTTAGCAGTGTGTGTGTGTGTGTGTGTGTGTGTGTGTGTGTGTGTGTGTGTGTGTGTGTGTGTGTGTGTGTGCACTGCTGGGGGGGGGGGGGGGTGCATATGTGAGGTTGTGTGAGTGTATCTGCGAGCGTACATGAGTGCATGCGTTTGACAGAGGTTTTTCAATTCTAAAATATTATTATACAAAACAAACAAGAAACCATGAGAAAATTACCTTGATCATTTGTCAATAGATTATGATTTACAATTTTGCCATTTGTAAATTTGTGCAAGAGCACAGAATGCCAGATGATCTGGTGCTAGTTATGACGTCACCATCATCTGGTTACATCACTGTGGGACCAAACGCAAGCTCCTCTGATCAGTCTATTCTACACAGGAATCTAACTGTCGCGGCACAAAATGTGGTCGTGGTGAACTTCATAGAAACTGCCAGGTATTCTGTAGATGTTGTGCTGTTTCGCCATTCCTTGGAGCATTCAGCTGGTCACTTTAGAATACTAACACATGTTGTGTGGAGCAGAAAGACGGACTACACGTCCGACTTCATGTGTGTGATTCAAGCTTATAAAATAACTATTGAACTGCCAAAACGCAATAATTGTATCAAAAGAAAAACACCTTGTTTTCGACTTGTTTATTCTTTCATTCCTAAGACCAAGGCGCCTCAGAATTTAGTCAGTGGTTTGTGGAACTGTTCTGTGGATCACTATGCCAGCTTCCATCACCACGTGGCCTGTAACCATCAGCCAGAGTGTGAAGATGGACGAGATGAAACAGAACACTGCCCCTTCAGCAATCCTCAGTGTCAGGGTTAGTGGCATTGTGTAACAGTTGCTACAAATTGTTAAGAGCTTGAATCCGTCCCATTGTAATGACCGTGATGTGATAGCAATAGGTGATGACTACTGTGCTTCACTGGGGGGCAGGATGCATTTTCCAATATGTGTAAGGGACTGGTTTGGCTCACTTAAAGCCTTAACTAAGATGCATGCATTAAGACTAAGTCGACTGTGGGCTGGCTTTCACTCTAATGATATTTCATCACCAACTATGTACAGACATCAGATTCTGCGAAAACGTTCTGTTCTCTTTCATTCTGTTGATGTTTCTTATTTCCAAATGACCCTCATGACTCCTTTAATAATTAAATCGTTAATACATTCTGGTCATAAAAAATGTTACAGAACATATTCAGCTTTTTACCACAAGGTTGAAGCAGGTCTAAAATGGGAAGACTGCATATACAAAAAGCGGTTCTCTGGCTTAGTTTGTGAATTCAGACCAAACCAAACCGAGCATTACTCCTATCAGCTGAAGCCACTTTTAATGACAAATATGGAGGCTGGGTTCATGGGAAAATTATCTTTGACAAAGTGCCTCACTGGTCACTGGACATATGCCTCTCTCGTGTGTGGTTCTAATCAGTATGACGTGTGCAGGGAAGAGTCCACACCATGTAGTTTTTCAGATCAACTGTCAGACATGCACAAAGATTACGTCTGGGACCACCATACCACATTATCACCCACATTCATATGCCGTGATGGAATAACTACACTATCCTACTCCCTGGTGTGTGATTTTCTACCTGATTGTCGTGACCAGAGTGACGAGTCTGTTTGTAAGTATCCTCTGTGTGGCAACACGACATGCACGAGTGGTCAGTGTATGTCTTATAAGAGTGTGTGTGATCAAAACATCCCATTGTCATGACGAATCAGACGAGAAGAATTGTAGAGTATTAAAAGACATAAAGGTCGAATCCACGTTTTTATGTCATCCCCTGTCCTCATCGATTTTGATGGCATCAGAAAGTTTACATCCATTCCAATGAATTCCACAGAGCCTTGTCCTGACAGCCACTATCGTTGTCCTGGTGAGTTCAATGACTGCCTGCCTGTGTACACACGATGCAATGGGATGTACGACTGTATTGACCACCAGGATGAAGAAGGATGTGAAGACCTAACGTGTCCAGGATTTTTCAGGTGCAGAGTGTCAACAATCTGTGTACACAGTGACAACCTGTGTGATGACTGGCCTCACTGTCCACTGCGTGATGATGAGATGTTGTGTGGTTTGACCTGTCCTGTTGACTGTCTGTGTCAAGGTCACACATTTCTGTGCTCTCAGCCTTTTTCCACAGCACTTTTCCCTCAGCTCCGTTACTTGGATGCAACAGGTTCAGGTATGACACTATCGGACGTGGATAATCATGATCGCCTTTTTCTTTTGATCCTGGCCAAGTGCTCAATGGCGCTTTTACTTAAACGGAATATGTTGAATTTAAGGATTCTTGATCTCAGTAGCAATAACTTCAGACAGATCAATGTGACATGTTTTTTGGCTTAGAGAATCTTCAAAACTTATCCCTGTCCAATAACCCCTTGACCTCACTGTCCAATGATCTCACAACTGATAGACAACACCACACACTCACAATGCTAGATCTGTCGCACACACCCTCTGGCAGTATTGGAAACAGTTTTCCTGTCACCTTTCCCAGGGCTTCAACAACTACACTTAAATTTTACGTCTATTCACACTATCAGTGCAAATGGATTTCAGTTCACACAGCGGTTGACTGAACTGTACATGGACGGTAGCCCCATAAAAATGTTTCCACTTGATATCTTTAAAGACCTATCTTATTTAGAAGTAATAGTCACCGAAAATTTTAAGTTCTGTTGTAATGAAATACTTCCCTATAGATTTCATGAGTCATCTTGCTATGCTCCAAACGTAGAAATTTCATCGTGTAATGATTTATTACAGTCGTGGACATACCGAGTGTTTCTGTGGCTGATCGCCTGTCTGTCTGTGGCTGGTAATGTCTTTTGCTTTGGTGCACGTCTGTTTAAGAGAAGTCATACTTCATCAAGCGGGTTTAGCTTGTTTGTCACCCATCTTGCGCTAGCCGACTTTCTGATGGGTGTCTACGTTGCGATCATTGGGGTAGCTGATGAGATCTTCCGTGGCAGATACCTTCATTACGATGACACACATGGAAAAGCAGTGTAGTCTGTAAGGTGGCTGGAGTTCTGTCTCTGCTGTCCAGTGAAGTGTCAGCTCTGACCATCTGGATTATCACTCTGGATCGTTTCATCGTCCTTCACTTTCATTCAGCACAGTTCGATTTGAGAGAAAGTCAGCAGCAGTGGCTTGTCTGTTGATTTGGATCATTGGTTGGTTTTTAGCCTTGCTGCCATTGCTTCCAGTGACGTCACACTGGAGGTTTTATAGCCAGACAAGTATATGTATTCCACTGACAGTCATGACGTATGACTTTAAAGGTAAAGTTTACGCTTTCAGTGTCTTCATTGTCCTCAATTTCATTCTGTTTTTATTCATCTCTGTTGGTCAGGCTGTCATCTACTGGTCTGTACAGGCCAATGCGCTGAAAACCAACACGACAAAAATGACAAGGGACATAGCCATAGCTCAACGGCTGATCACTGTCGCAGTAACAGATTTCATGTGCTGGTTTCCTATTGGAATCTGTGGGATTTTGGCACTTGCTGATACTCCCATTCCTGCAGAAGTAAACGTGGCCCTAGCTATTTTTGTGTTACCATTAAACTCTTCAGTCAATCCTTTCATGTACACGTTCAACACACTGGTGGAAAAACTGACCAAGTCCAACGAAGCGAAGTTGATGAAATGGTTGGAATCCCATGTTGATCTAATCATGAATTGATTTTTTTTAACAGATCTCTTTATCCGTCCAATTTTGCTGTAATGAATAATGTCAGGAATATCTGGAAATGTCATCAAATACTCACATGCGTTAAATAATGTCGGGAAGTGCAGGGGAATCTCAAAAATTATTTACATCAACATTGTACAGCAAAGTCTGAAAGTAGAGAATCAATTTAAATTAACATGCAATCATTAATGCGTAAATGATTCGAAAGACAGAGAGATCGATCGATCAATTGAGAGAGAGAGAGAGAGAGAGAGAGAGAGAGAGAGAGAGAGAGAGAGAGAGAGAGAGAGAGAGAGACACACACACACACACACACACACACACACACACACACACACACACACACACACAAAGGATACGGGATCATAAACGTCAGTTGATGCCATAGCCCAGTTTCAAGAGGTGGTAGTTTCACAGGTGGCACAAGCAATGGACAAAACAAAACCAGAAGAACGAATCGTCTCTGAGATAGGCAGGGCTCGAAGCAAAATGAATGGAACCGAAGTTAATCAGAAGATACAGCAAAATGTCATAATTTTAACAGCAGGTCTTTTTTTCTTTCTTTGTTTTTAACCTTACGGAAAAAGTAATATTACAGACTTGAGTCGAATTCAGCTAATAAAACGGAAAATCTACTTTCATAACATCTAAGAAAAAAAAGAGAACAGTTAAGTGTCGATGTCAAACCTTTCACTTACAGTTCACTTGGACAAACGAGTTCTCCGTCTTGTAAGCAGAACCACTGGTTACAGTGTCTGGTGTCGAATTTCGTCTCCTTAGTCGAACTCGTGGCCAGAATACCGCCGACTCGTGTTGACCCACCCATGGTCTTTGGTAGGGTCAGTTGTACTGTCAGCACTATGGGGTAAAGTCACAACCCAACAGCCTTCCAAGGTGGCCAGTGAAGGGAGAACTTTGGCACCAGGGCAGCAAGTGCCATAAAGAAATAAGTAGTAAAAGATCAATATGAATATGAATTTATGACTCTATGCTTGAGTATCTTAAAAGGTCTGAAGGAAAGTCAAATGTCATGGAAGCAGTCTGAGAGATCAGTTCCATTTTGAAGCCTTTACAAAATGTTCTACTTTCAAGAGAATCTCTTACAAGGGACACGTTCTTATGGAGGCGGCATTTTTTGAGGATACTGGGAGATAATTCATCATAAGATGTCAGTATTTGTCTGTCTCTGCACACCTTTAGATTTCAAACTTCCATGTTAACTAAAGAAAACGTTAACCCCACAAACCATAGCTTTCTGCAAATTATTCAAAGTGTATGTGTGTGTGTGTGTGTGTGTGTGTGTGTGTGTGTGTGTGTGTGTGTGTGTGTGTGCGCGCGCGCGCGCGCGCGCGCGTGCTTGTGTGTGTGTGTGTGTGTGTGTGTGTGTGTGTGTGTGTGTGTGTGTGTGTGTGTGTGTGTGTGTGTGTGTGTGTGTGTGTGTGTGTGTGTGTGTTTACGCGTGCGCACGTGTGTACTTATTTCGAAGATCGGAAGTGGAAGAGAGATTATGTGAACGAGGGTAAGGGTGTTTTTTGTTGTTGTTTGTTGTTGTTGTTGTTGCTGTTGTTGTTGCAGTTTTTTTTCCTTTTGTTGTCGTTATTGTGACCACTAGTATGTATAATAAGGATACATGCACATGGAATTTTTTTTTTTCACAATTTCTGCGGCTTTGTTTCTCAAAACCGAACTAAATGTTAACAGATCTGGGAACAACCTACTGGATGGTACACCACTGGCACACGCATCAGGGATACACAGACGCAAGTAAACAGAATTAGGGAAAGAGGGACTCTCTCTCTCTCTCTCTCTCTCTCTCTCTCTCTCTCTCTGTCTGTCTGTCTGTCTCTGTCTGTCTCTCACTCTGTCTCTCTCTCTCTCTCTCTCTCTCTCTCTCTCTCTCTCTCTCTCTCTCTCTCTCTCTCTCTCTCGTCGGGAATGATGATAATGATGTTGTTATTGGTGTGTATATGATGATGATGATGATGATGATGATGATGATGGTGATGATGATGATGATAATGCTGCAGCAGCTGTTGCTACTGTTAATACAGATAATGATGATGTTGATGATGTAGTTGATGTTGCTGACGATGATAATGATGATGATGATTACGACGACGACGACGACGACAACGATGATGATGATGATGATGATGATGATGATGATGATTTTGATGATGATGTGTGACTCTAACATTAGTAGAAAATATGAACGCAAATGTAAAAAAAATACTTTGGCGCGACGTTCTAAGGATTTAAGTTTGACAAATCTCTCTTGGATTCATGTTTCATATCTAATCTTAAAATTGTGAAGTGAACGTATGTGGACACTTCAAAAGAAGTCATCTTTGTGTCGCCGAGTGGGTAGCTGTGTTATTGACTATTTTATTGAATCTCAAGACTTGCTCAAACATTGCAGTATGAAAGTTGGGGATTGTTTGTTCTCTTGGCATCTGCCACTGAAAAAAAAATGGAAAATGGGTAGCATTGATAAGAAGGAAGAACGTCCAGTGTTTTTGCGAAGAGAAGCGCGTTATAATTACGGTCTGAAGAATGTGCACCGACAGTGTACCGACAGAGCCATACAATTCCTTAACGTTGATGTTAACTCATGCTTAGCTTTGTTTATGAATGCTTTATGTAGTGTTGCTAACTGTATGGTGAGATCTGTGGGGGGAAAAGAAGAGAGAAGTGAATGACTGGTTTGACAGCGAGTGTGGAAAAAAAGAAAAGAACTGTCAAAAGATGCTTGAAACAATATCAAAGAACTAAATTAAGTAAACTGAAAAAAGAACAATTTATGTCAAGGAAGAAAAGAAAATACAACAATGAAAAGAGAGTAGAAAAAAAAATTCGATGAGAAACGATAAGACAAGCTAAGAAAATCAGTTCATGACTCCAAACTATTCCAGTCAACAATTAGATCGATTAGTATAAAACCAGCCATCTACAACGAAATTACCTCACAGCAGTGGTGTGATCACTTTTTTTTAAAGTATTCCATGACTTTAACAACGATTCCAGAGACTCAAATATAGAAGTAGACAATGAAGATCTATGTACAGAAGAACCATTATTAAACAATGTGATAACAAGAGATAAAGTATTAAACAGCATAAATCATATGAAATGTGGCAAAAGCGCTGGTCCGAATAAGGTTGTTTGTGAAATGTTCAATGTGCCAACTCTGTTGCTGTTGATTTTATAGTAACTCAGTTCAACTCGCTGTTCGATAAGGGAAACTTTCCAGAGGCATGGTCAAAATCAATGATAATCCCTCTTCACAAAAAGGAGATAATAACAATCAGATAAACTGCAAGGCGGTGCACTGTGAAGAGTTTTAAGCAAAATTTATACACATATTCTTAATATAAGATTAACTGCATGCGCAAAAAGAGAGGAGAAAAATTATAGAAGAACAAGCTGGATTTCGATCTGGATACAGCACACTAGACCACATATTTACATTGAATGCTTTAATCCAGAAATATCTGTTAAAAAAAGACAACATTGTATGTTGCCTTTGTTGATTTCTAGAATGCTTTTGATTCTGTGAACAGAAATGTCTTGTGGAATGTTTTAAGGAAAAGTGGTGTAAATGGAAAGTTGTATGCTGCTGTGCGAGGGATGTATGATTCTGTCCTTGCATGTGTTCGTGAAAAAGGCATTTATTCTGATGATTTCAATTGTTCACGTGGTGTAAAAAAGGATGTCTCCTCAACCTCCAGTTATCTGCTTTTTTATGAACGAGCTTGCAGTTAATGTTCAGAGAATGGGGAGCATGGGACCCAAATGTTATCAGGGGCAACTGAGGTGTTTCTTATGTTGTTTGCTGATAATGTTGTTTTCCTTGCGGATACACCTGTTGGTTTGCAGAATCACTTGGACGCTTTGAAAAAGGTATCTGATAGATTGCAGCTGACAGTAAATTTATGTAAAACTAAGAAATGCTTTTTAGAAATGGTGGACATTAACCACAATGTGAAAGATGGTTCTACGGCAGATCAGAAGTTAAAATGACAAATAGTAATAAATATGCAGGGATGTTTTTCACTACGAAATTAAGCTTAAGTAGATGCTGGTTGGGAATGTGTAGGAAAGGAAAACAGAGAGGGGTCATTGATATTTTAAGAACAATAAGAACACTGAATTTAGATGACTGGATTTTGTTTTGGAAATTGTTCGACACCCAGTTACCACCAATTCTGACATACACATGGTAGGTGTGGGGCCTATTGGACAACGTCCACATTGGAAAAGTCGACACTTACGCAGTAAAGCGTATTATGCATGTGCCGTTACATGCACCAAATACAATAGTTTATGGTGAAAGTGATTGATATCCTCTGTTTACACACTTATGTCAAATCAGTTAAATACTGGCTAAGATTAGTTCATTTACCTACGACCATACTCTGCAGTCAAGCGCATAAAATGCTTTTGCTACGACACGATATAGGAAAATTTAATTGGGTGTCTCGTGTAAAGAAACTACTCACAGAATATGGTTTTGGTATCGTTTGGCTTTTGCAGGGAGTAGGCAATACTGCACAGTTTTTATTTAAATTTAGGGATCGTTTAATTTGTTCTTCCAGACAAAACTAGCATTCCAGCATGGATGAAAACGACTAACATGAATGGTTTCTCTCGTTTAACAGTACTTTGGAAACGGAAGAATTTTTCATGATTGTTACAAATAAATGGCACAAAATTAATATAACTACATGTTACAAATAAATGGCACAAAATTAATATAACTTAACAAAATTTATAACTAGAACACTGGGTCTCAATGCAAACAAAAGATGGTTCCAAGCATCAGACAATAAAGCATGGCCCATGTATGTAGAAGGAAACAACAGTGAAGACGAAGTACACTTTGTTTTTGATTGCCCTGTTTACGGAGACATTCGCGGTAAATGCTAACTTTTTAGGAAGCCAGCTGCACAGAGAAAAGATCTCAAAGCAATTCTATCCAGCTAGAATGAATAAAATACCATGTGATTTGCAAGAATTGTATCAGAAACTAGTGATTTTCGAAGAAAGAATATCACGAAACAATCGTTGAGCTGAAATGTGTGAAGCTCGACGGTGCTCTTGGGGACCTACAGCGCATGGAAGCATTCATCAGGGGAGCTGCTAGATTCCCAGCTAGAGAGTTCGAGAAGAAGAAAAGAAGAACAAGAAGAAGAAGAAGAAATATGTGTGACGATGCATAAATACACCGTTAGCGCTTCTCTTATGTATTTTTTCATGGCTTGGTGGTCGAAAAACAATAGATTACTCAGATGTGTGGTGTGTGTGTGTGTGTGTGTGTGTGTGTGTGTGTGTGTGTGTGTGTGTGTGTGTGTGTGTGTGTGCGCGCGCGCATACTCGCGTGCGCGTGCCTGTGTGTATGTGCGCATATGTATGGGTCCGTGTGCGCGCGTGCGCGTGCGTGCGTTGTGTGTGTGAGAGATTATTTGTATCAGAGAGAGAGAGAGAGAGAGAGAGAGAGAGAGAGAGAGAGAGAGAGAGAGAAGAGAGAGAAATGATTGCAATTAAAGCTTTACAGTCATCTTTCCAATCGTTGTATAATAATGACAATACGCGGCTCTCTTTCATTGACATGGAAACCACAGCAATGTCTTTTTTCTGTCACTTTCCGTGACACAATCATGAAGGAAGAAGTCTCACTAGTTTGAGTTCACTGCCGAATCTGTAGGGGACGGTCACCCCAGCTGGGTCAGGTCATGGAGAGCGTGTAGCCACCGTAGAGCACGTGCTTGCATGCTCTGCGCTGCCCGTGCGTCTTCTTTTCCGACCCACTATACCACATTCCTCTGATCTCATATTTCTTTCTTCCTACTTCATGCCAGTTTCTTTTTTCTTCCTGCTTTTTGAACCAGAACAAACAATTGTCTTCTTGCAAAGAAAACTATTGCGTTTGAGGGCAGAGAACCTGTCGCAAAAACGATTGACAATATTTTGACATAACCAAAAAGCAGCAAGTTACATTTCTGGATATTATCTTCCACTATTATCTTTCTTTTTTTAGTAAACATATCAATTGCTTTGTAGAAAAGGCTAAGAAAAAAAAATACAGTTATACATGCACTTTTTGGCATACTTCTGATTACCCAGGGGTCTAATCTTGTCCATGGTACTTCAGGAATAGTTTGTTCAATTTCTGTTGTAGGCCAAGAGTCTTTTTTTCAAGCTTCAAAGACATATTTACATAAGCTAGTATTGACTCCTTAGCCTTTAAGATCGCATCAGGACTCTCCTGATGGGCTTCATTTGGCTTGGGAAACAAGGACGCTGGTATTGCCTAACCTGTGTTCGTTTACGGATAAACTCACCAGTGTTACCAGTGCTTGATATTATAAAGTCCATATTACAAAAGGATACTCTATATTTACAGCAGAGATATTTACCGTTTCGAAAACAAGAGAATTCGTTTCTTACATGCCTGTTTCACATGAAAAAAGACTATTATGATCAGATTCAAAATCATCGATTTTTGCGTATATTATGATATCTTTTCTTACCAAAAATATAATACTCTCTCTCTCTCTCTCTCTCTCTCTCTCTCTTGTCTCTCTCTCTCTCTCTCTCTCTCTCTCTCTCTCTCTCTCTCTCTCTCTCTCTCTCTCTCCACTTGTGATCACTTCCCAATTTGTTGTACTTGGTCAAAGAAGGGTATCAAAATTCCAAGGTTAAACCATAAAACGATTACCTTTAGAAACTTTTCAAAACTTGATACAGACAAATACATCTCAGACCTTTTAAATTCACCTGTAAATGAAGTGTAACAAAAATACAGAACCCAATCAGGTTCTAGAATTTTGGTACTCCATCTTCTATAGTGTATACAACACACATGCCCCGCTCCAAACCAAAAGAGTCAAACATTGGATAAAACCTCTCTGTCTTACAAAAGAGATACAGAACGCTATTTACCAAATGGAGTACCTCTTAAAAATGGCCCACGGGAAGAATATAAAAGGCAAAGATTAAAAGTAACCTCTCTCATTAGAGCAGAGAAAAAGAAATATTTTTTTTAACTTAATCAGTAAAAAGAAAGATCAGACAGCAAGTCCATATGGAAAAGCTATCCCTGGATTAATCAATAAGCATCTTTCCTCTGCTTCAAATAAAACCAATGATATGTCTGCCAGTAAACTAAATCAACATTTTACAACAGTAGCAGATCAAATCATTCATGATGATAAATCAAATGATAATGACCTAGGAGAATTTCAAAAGTGCTGCAGCAGGGAAAAAATTTCCATTCAGATTTTGACATCAGCCTTCCGGATGTTCATTCTTTTTCGTGTCACTTAGGCGATTAAAACAGACAGCCACTTGTGGAATTGACAGTATAGATGGTAAAATTCTAAAGCTCTCTGTATCCGTTATCGCCGAAATGTAAACTTACATTTACAACCTCTGTGTAGATAAAGAATCCTTTCCAGATACTTTAACAGAAAAAGCAAAAATTATACCAATATATAAATCAGGAAACACACTACTGATTCATCAAATGATAGACCTATTTTGATTTTGTCTGTTCTTTCTAAGCAATTAGAACGCCACTTTTAATAAGTGTCTCCATTGCCATGCAGTAAAATATGATTACACCCACCCAAATCAATCAGGGTTAAGAAAAAATCATTCATGCCACACAGTGCTAACTAAACTAATAGATATACGGCTCTTTAACATGAAATACAAACAATTTTTAGGAAATCTTTTTGTAGATTTAACAAAACCTTTCGACGTTATAAATCACGAACTTTTACTAGAAAAAAACTAACTTTTATAAGCTATCATACAAAACACTGAAACTGATTTCATTTTTTCTCTCCAACAGACAACAAATTGTGTCCATTAACACAAACAAAACCCATTTTCTTCCCACAAAAATGGGAGTCCCACAAGGGTCAGTATTAGGTCCTCTATTGCTTTTATTTTACACCAATGATCTGGAATTGTACTGAAAATAAACAGCAAAATGTTCGCTGCTGATACAACTTTAGACACAAGTAATTGTGACGCCCAACAGCTTTTCAATGACATCATCAAAAAACATCAATCTTTTGGTTAAATAGACACGATTTAATTACATGACTCTCCATCCTCAAAAAACTAAATTCATGATGATAACTACAAAGACAGAAACGTCAAATTCTAGGTCAAAATCTACCAGTACTTT
>JADBJO010019724.1:0-5000 GCA_016801955.1 Conus betulinus | reverse complement strand
ACAAGTCTTGCAGGGGTAAAACCTGTTCAGAAGCTGAACCACATTCCTGGTCCAGCCAGAATAGCTCTTGCTTTCTTCTTCGTAGACATTGAAAAATCTCACGTTGTTTTGTGTGGAAAATGCTCCAAGCTTTCAATATCATCGTCCACATTCTGGGCATGCTCCTTTAAAGTAATCCATCCAGTCTACGACTTGGTTATATTTGCTTTCAAGAAAAACACACATCTCAGTCAAGACTTGCATGGCCTCATTCAATGAGTAATATGTTCTTCCATTTGTATGAAAAGATCACAATGTGTAGGTCCTGGGTTTGCTTCCACGTCCATGCACTGCAGCAAGAAACGGGCAAGAAAAACAATCACAAGAGAAGCTTTCACACATCCGAATCTTGCCTCAGCATGGGGTAAAGCGTCACGAGAAACCAGCAGAGCGCGAAATACAGTGATGTGTAGTCCATGTGAATGTTGTATTGACCTCTGCTGTGTATGTCAAAGCCACAAAGAATAAATCGTATTCCTGTAACCTTTGACATGCAGACATTGAGTCTCTTCAATGTCCGAAACAAAACAGTCAAATGAACCACACGTCGTGGCGAAGTGGTTGGCGTCGCGGACTCCCGGCTGGGAGGTCGTGGGTTGGAATCCCATCAGAGTCATGTGGGTTTTGTTCTGCCCCAACCGGCTCCTACCCAGAGTTGAGTTTGCTGTGGACTCAGTTGGGAAGACTGGGACCATACAGTCGAGTTTCATCCTCTTAATGGATGCGTTTTCTAAGAGTGTTGCTCAAATTTCCTGACCAACACTGCAGGTGCCTATCTCTCGGGCCTGGTTGACGCCGGGATATATTGTGAAAGTAAGCATAGAGTACAGCCTTGTCATGTAGTCTCAGACAGAAATGGAAATCCGTAGCACCATCTTAATCATCCTCATTGTCATCGATCAGCATTAAAAATGTCTCAAATTCTGTGGCCCTTCATGCCCTGCTCTCATGGTGACCTCAATTTCGATGTCCTCTCCACGCCTGTGGCCTTGGTTAGGTTCTGTCGGGGTCACTGGTAATGGCGAGTCCATGGGGGCTGTGGTTGGACAGACGTGGTGGTGCCCTCCAGAGGGAGAGCTCACTCACGCTGGCTCCGCGACTAAGCAATTATTGTCGTCAGTAGGGGGCTTAGTAGGTGGTGTCCTGCGTATGTTAGATCAGAAAAAGGTGCCACTGAACACCACTGAAGTGACTCAGCAGCAGTGCAGTGTCTCCTCCGGTGGGTTGCCTCTTGACGACTTGACATTGACTGCTCACCATGGATTGCTGGAGCCGGGGCTGCGGCGGGGCCGACCAGGCTGTGGCTGTGGATGGAGTGTCGGAATGAGCGGCGTCGGCACACTGCCTCTGAGGTGGCGCAGAGGTTTGGACACACAAAAAAAAAACAGTCAAAATTAGTGAAAAACACTACAGCGAGAACGGAACTCTATGAAACTTGTCGGCAAGATGGACGGTACCAAAAGCACTAATCTTGCAAATTTCTGAAACTTGAAACGTACTTCAACGCGAAGAATTGGCAGTTAATTACCGACACTCAACATACTGCAACTGTCTCGAACATGAGCTTGAACTCACCCCCCTGAGAGAGAGAGAGAGAGAGAGAGAGAGAGAGAGAGAGAGACAGAGACAGAGACAGACAGACAGACAGACAGACAGACAGACAAACAGACATACAGACCATTGTCTTTTTGTCTAGAATCGACATCGCTGAGCATGTCATAGGTTTTGAATTTTACACACACACACACACACACACACACACACACATATATATATATATATATATATATATATATATATATATATATATATATATATATATATAGCGGGCAATACTAATAGATCTGCCTTTGAGAGGGATTATGATGGCTCCCTCAGGCGGCTAGTGAAGGGTTTCTCATATTTATAATATATTCCTCTTATTTTCTTCATGTTACATTTTTATTTCTGAAAGTTTAAAATCTTTGTCAAATCATTATATAATGACCGAAGAATTGTTAGCCTGCACTTGTTTTCCCCACTATTTAATTGTTCAGCATTGTATTGTTTGGTCAATCAGTGGGAGATTGCATCTCTTAGGAGATGCAAGTAAAAGTTGTTCTACACAATTCTTAGCCACTGACGATGCTTGGGTTATTGAACAACAGAGCTGACCTCTCAGACTGTTCCATATCTTTTGATCTCCCTTGCATCCTTGAATGGATCCTCAAGCATTGGCTCAAAAAGATTGTCCCCTATATTTGATACTGTTTGCATAATGTTTTTAGTTTTTCAGCAACTTCTTTCCTCTCCACACTTTCGTTTTGTTCCATTTTACTACCCCCATCGCTGGCCCCTTCTCTGGGTGCTGCTGGATTCTTTTTTGAACCCTTGGTGCTGAGAACCACAAAAATTATGGACTGTGGTGTGTCTCTATTTGACGCCAAGAGCACAAATGCATTCACACGTGTCTCCCTGATGAGTCCAATCCAGCAGCAGACGAAAGGCCTAGGAGCAGGCAATACTAGCAGATCTGCCTTGAGAGAGATTATATAATGGTTCCTTCAGGTGGCTAATGAAGGGTTTCTCATATGTATACATATTTACCCCATTTTCGTCATCTTACATTTTTTTTTCCTGAAAGTTAAAATCTTTGTCAAGTTGTTATATAATGAATAAATAATTCTTAGCTTGCACTTGTTTTCACCCACTATTTAATTGTTCAGCATTATATATATATATACACACACACAGAGAGAGAGAGAGATATGAACACATACGGAATGTATTCATCTCGCCATAAACAACATCATACTTTCATGTAATTACATCTGTGAAATTCTTTTAAACGAAAAGATTAATAGGTTCACAATACATAGCAGCGTCCTCTAATCCCCCATAATTTCGATCTAGAATCTTCAGTTGGCTGCACTTGACTATCAAACAACTTGCAAGCAAAACATTTTTGACCGTGCAAGCAAGATCCTTGCAAACGCTGACAAAAGGCCGATGAGTGGAGAAAAATATACCCTAGTATAATAACTACAAGTTCACAACGGGCATGAAAACACTACCATACAGCCATCGTTCTTTTCGCACTTAAATGACCACTGTTACAAAACATAAAGTCAATTTTACACAAACTAACGTTCTGCCGGAGAGCTCGCTGAGCATTAAGACTATTCAGCTGTTATAAACAATGTGTTCAGCGTATAGCAATCTAATCATGAGTCAGTGCATTAAGAGTCAACAAATCCCTTTATTTTTCGTTGTTAATTAACTCAATGACCAGCTTACTGATAAACGAGAACGAAAATAAATCTTGAAAACTGATGAATATGCAAACTTTACCCTTTACACAATCTTTATCTTGATTGTCCTAATTTCTGTTAATCGAGTCCAAGCTTTTTTTTTTTTTTTTCAAAATCAATGAAAGCTTTATATAGCTTTCGATTATACGAAAACCGTCTTTGAAAGAGAGCCAGCCAGAAAGCTACATATATTTTCTTATTTATAAGAAATTTTGTGCCTGCACGTGCAAACCGTCGCTAGTTCCGTTAGGTATGAGTTACATACAGAACACCGATCACATGTGACACGGTCACCAGAGACCGAAGAGTATATCGGTGTGGAGTGACTGTGGTGGTTCCCGTTTTAAGAATTCCTGACTGTGAATTAGGTTCGATCAAATGGCCAGCAGTCACCTGTCTTGATTGTGCCAGGCCATTTTCATTAAAAAGAAATTTCTACCATCAATATCAAATAATCAAAAATCACGGATGCTTGCTTTTCTTTTTTTACCTTGGGTCTTGCCTTACAAAGACAGGTGAAGAGACCATGTCTGACTGATCTGATACGAAAGGACAAATCGTGCACAACAATACATTGCTGCCTGTCAATTTAGCTTTGGTTTTATGGATGCTGACTTAGTTGAAAGAGCAGCCAGCAATAATGGGGCAGCCGGATTTCGACTTCAACTTTGGCACACAGTCAAATTCAACATTACCTGTATGGTCATATTTGCTGGCAATCATGTATCTTTCCCTTATCCTGGTTCATTTGACTCTTGCTTTGGGCCTGGGGACACCATAGAAATGAGATTGTATATGTTCAGAACAACACTTTAAATCATCTGGGTTTTTCTGTCAAGTTTTTCCACTTGAGCTGAAAAAAAAACAAACAAACAAACAAACAGATCTCTTCTTTGTTTAGCCCATGTTGTCCCTTCTCAAAATCTCCGCTTCTCCACGCAGACCATGAACCCCACTACACAATACAGCAAATTGGTACCGAAGGCCCTTTCGCTTTCTCTCTAAGTCACACAAAACGTATGGTCAACTTTTTCATGACAACAGTAAATACCGGCTGCTGAAGGGGAGTCAAAGTCGTCTGCCCACTGGCCAAGGAAGCTGTCTGTCCAGTCCCTGCTGGTCCTGCGGCCTGTTGTGGTACTCTGGCTGTTTACTGTTAGCAGCCAGAGATTGTTGGATCCAGGGTTCTGCTCGATGTCTTCACAACATAGAAAAACAGCCTCGGAACAAAAGCATGAGGAGTAAAAAACTGAAGGTGACACCATCAATTTCGGTTCATAGTGTCAGAATGGTGAACAGTATGGCAGGCTCCTGCGTGGCGCTCTTCAACGTAAAGGTAACGAAGTGTGGCAAAATGGAGCCACGTGACGCCCTGAAGACAAGAGGGGCTGAAGGCAGGGCACCAGCTAGACTTGCTTACAAAAGTACAGGTTGTCACTCTACGTCAGTCCCCCACAGTAGAACAATGGGACAATTACACAGTGATGCACATTCTGCAGGTTGCTTGTCACGTCTCCCAGAGAGAGAGAGAGAGAGAGAGAGAGAGAGAGAGAGAGAGAGAGAGAGAGAGAGAGAGAGAGCGAGAGAGAGAGAGAGACAGACAGACAGACAGACAGACAGACAGACAGAGAGACAGAGAGAGGGGTGGGAGGGAGGGAGGGAGGGAGATTT
>JADBJO010019723.1:7500-32685 GCA_016801955.1 Conus betulinus | reverse complement strand
GTGTGTGTGTGTGGTGTGTGTGTGGTGTGTGTGATGTAGCTTCCAACATCTGTCCAATTCAGGGAGCGCTTGAGTTGTTTAATAGTATGTTCTCACATTCTAGTATGATGAAGCTCTGTCCTCTCTTGTGTGCATAGATGAATAATTTCATGCCATGGTATAAGGTCCTAACTATTATACATTATGGAAAAATGATAGATTATTTTGTTTTGTTTATGACAAAACAAACACGTCCCTTTTTATAACCGAGGTAGTTGATTTTTTTTATTCCGGTAACAATCACATTTTTTTTGTTTGTTGAAAATCAGAGACAAAACCATATTTGAAAAGGATGCACACACACACACACACACACACACACACACACACACACACACACACAGATTTTCTTTTACTTTTCATCCCTGCAACCTGGTTTTCCGGTTTGCAGAAATCCTATCTATCCTTTCTTCATGCAGTCCAGAAAACTGGGCAGCACAACAAATCCCTCCTTTCCTTCCTGCAGCCCGGAAAATCGGTTCTCGCGGTAAGCGCTCTGAACTTCGCGCGAGTCGCGTCATCGGTACACGTCACGACCAGGTCGCTCGCGCGGCAGTGTTTATGAATGGAATGGATGCCAGACGGCCCCTATAGAGTGGGAAAGACTGGTCACCGCTCTATTCTGGCCGGTTTGCTACTGCATACGTGGCAGTTCTTACTTTACTTCTTTATTTTTCTCTATAAATCCAGGAATGAAGGGGATACTCGTATTATAAGAATCTAGGAACAAGAGGAAGTACTGGTTCGTAGAAAAGTAGGAATGAAACCGCTAAGTATTCTGGAAAGTGACAGGGTTTGTGCAAATGCATATCAGCTTGACGGGACAAATTAAGTGTTTGACAAGCTGTAAAATGAAACACTTGGTTCGTTTCTGATCAAGCTATGATGAGTAAGATCAGGGATAAGAAGCATCAGCCAAAGATTGACATTACTAAGAGTTTGTTGAATATGAAGTCGGTAGTATGATCGACTGAGGTTACTGTTGAGTCAAATCAGTCCACGCACTCTAATTCTGCAATTGATCTTTCTGATTATTAAAAATCTGCTGTCAAGATTGGCAATATTTTGTTGAAAAAGCATCTGCAAGTTGTTAAACTACAAAATAGGGTTGATTTACGAGCTGTCTTAGCCAACTGGATACCATCACATACTGCCAGATCGTCAGTTCGATTCCCATCAGAGCAATATATTTGTGGGACTGTTTTGCTGCGACCAGCTCTAATCAGAGCTGGGTTTGCTATAGGTTCAGTTGGAAAGACTGCCATCATACAGTCAAGTTTTATCCACTTAAGGGATGCTTCTCTGAGCGTGTTCATCTCAGGCCTGGTTGACATTGGGATATATTATGACAGTAAGCATTGAGTACAGCCCTGTCATGCAGTCTCAGGCCAAATTGAAATCTGTGGCATCATCTTCATCATGCTTAGACTACTCGATCAGCACGAAAAAAAAAAAATGCCTCAAATTCTGTGGGCCTTCATGTCATGTTTTCATGGTGACCTCAGTTTCAATGTCCTTGCCACATCTATGGCCTTGGTTTGATTCTGTCAGTGTTACTGGTATCAGCACATTCATGGGGGCTGTCGTTGGACGGATTTGATAGTGTTTTTCAGAGTCAGAGTTCACTCACTTTGACTCTGCAATCAAGTAGTCATTCCATCAGTAGGGCCCTTAGTAGGTTCTCCTGTATATGTTGGGTCAGGGCAGGCACCACTGAACACCGCTGAAGTGACTCGGCAACAGTGCAGTGTCTCCTCCGGTGGGTTGCCACGTGACAACTTGACATGAACAGCTCCCATGGATTACTGGTGCCGTGGCTGGGTGGGTGAGGCAGGGGTGTGGCTGTGGACTGGTGCTAGTGGGGTCCAAATGTGGGATGTGGGCTAGTGGATACTGGTCGCTGGGTGGGTCAGCTCGGGCTGGGGTGTGGATTACTGGTGCCGTGGCTGGGTGCGTGAGGCAGGGGTGTGGCTGTGGCGTGGGGGCAAATGAACGGCGTGGGTGCAATGCCATTGAGGTGGCACAGATGATGGGACAGCAAAAAGAAGAGGGTTCATTCTGTGAACGTTGTTGTTGTTGTTAAGACATAAAAGAAGCTCTGCCTACCTAATTAAACCTAGCGCCATAGAAAGAAAACTGCGATGTCACTTGTGGGGCTGTCTGAATTCACCAAGTGTTAAGAGAGTTTTTTACTTTGAAAATTCACTATATGGTCACAGTGTAATGTGTCACCAAGGGTATTCAGTCACACACACACACACACACACACACACACACACACACACAGAGAGAGAGAGAGAGAGAGAGAGAGAGAGAGAGAGAGAGAGAGAGAGAGAGAAAACAGATCTTTAGCACTTGCCTTTTGTCTGGTCGTGTTGAGAATACGTGTTACTGAAGGAAAGGAAAAAGAGACAAACAACAACGCAACATAAGCACCGTGCTGGGTAGTCTCTCCAATTGCAGATGGTAGGACGTAGATGACTTCAACAGAAAAAACGTCTTTGTCTGCGCTGAAATCTCTACATTGACCTAGTTCAAAGGTATCTTGTGTCAGTTGTGAACATCCACGATAAAATTGAGTGGAATGGTCTGGATGACAGTTCTTTCGATTATGCTACTGGCGCTGTATCCAAGAATTTTTTTTAATTCATTACAGGCAGAAATATGCTATACGGTGGATCGCTTTTGTGCCTTAAGTGGAAACGATCAAAGAGCTGATTTTCACTAGGCCTACACATATTCACACCAAAAAACATTTAAACAGTGTCAACGAGGAAATGTTGGCAGGTACAAAGACTTCATTTGAAGTCGTTTACTCCCAACTCTATGAAGTTGGAGCGCTAATTCTACATATTACATTGCTGTTGCCTTTAAATCTTTTTGCTTCAATAACATACTTCATTCTTCACAAGAGATATTAAATAGACCAGACCCAGATGAGGAAGCCACCGTCGAAGACATGGGTTTCAACTTAGAGATGAGACGTGGACGCATTACCCAACAGGAAATTGTGGAGGCTATCAGGCAGACAAAGGTCAACAGGGCACCAGGTGAAGACAGAATCACGGCAGACATGCTGAAGGCAGACCCCAAAACGAGCGCAAAGGCTTTAGTGAAACTATTCAACAAGGTATGGGAAGAGGAGAAAGTTCCGGACACATGGAAGAAAGGCATCATAGTGAAGCTCCCCAAGAAGGGCGACCTCTCTGAATGCGGCAACTGGCGGGGTATCAACTTGCTCTCCATCCCAGGGAAGATCTTCTGCCGTGTCCTTCTACAGCGCATGAGACAAGCCATGAGAGAACCCTACGAGAAGAACAGGCAGGGTTTAGAAGCGGGAGAAGTTGCACAGACCAGATCTTTGTCTTACAAACAATTGTGGAACAGTCCATCGAATGGAATTCATCATTGTACATCAACTATATTGATTTCCAAAAGGCTTTCGATAGCATTCATCATCCTTCGCTGTGGAAGATCTTGGAAGCCTACAGGGTTTCCTCTTAAAGTCATCAACATCTTACAGGACATGTTACGCAGACAACCAGTGCTGTGTGCGACATGATGGACAGCAGAGCGATTGGTTCCACGTCCGGACCGGGGTCAGGCAAGGCTGCGTGATCTCGCCGACAATTTTCCTTGTCGTCATTGACTGGGTGATGAGGAAGGCCACCAGCGATAGGGCGAGAGGGCTTGTATGGGGACTGACAGCCAGGCTTGAAGACTGCGACTTCGTCGACGATATTGCACTGCTGTCGCACGCCCAGAAAGACATCCAGGAAAAAAAAAACATCAAGAATGGACGTAATAGCCAGCAGTGTGGGACTCAAGATTCACCCCAACAAGACCAAGATCATGAAGGTGAAGACGAAGAGCGCAGAGAAGACCAGTGTGCGAGGCTCAGCTCTAGAGGAGGTGGAACACTTCAAGTACCTCGGCAACTACATCTCGGCCGATAGCAACATCGAGCAGGAGATCTCAACCAGGATAGGGCTCGCAGCTCGGGCATTCAGCAGGTTGAAAAACATCTGGAAGTCAATTGTCCTGCAAACCAAAACCAAGTTGAAGATCTACAGGTCCAACGTACGCTCAGTACCCCTATACGCCTCAGAGACATGGAGAACCAACAAGAAAGATTGAGAGCAGGCTCAGAGGCTTCGAAGGAAGGTGTCTTCGCCGAATCCTGAAACTTCACTGGCAGCAGCGTGTCACCAACAGGGAAGTGTCAAGGCGCACCAGCATAAACAACATTGTGGCCGAGGTGAAGTAGCGGCGGTGGAGGTGGCTGGGACACATCCTTCGGATGGGCAAGACCAGACTCCCTCATACTGCGCTGAGATGGGCACCACCGGGGAAGAGGAAGCGAGGCAGACCACTCGGCACCTGGAGGAGGACAGTGGAGGGGGAGATGAGAGAGGCAGGCAAGACCTGGAATGAACTGAGCTGGCTTGCCCAGGACAGAGAGGGCTGGAGGGAGCTTGTTGGCGCTTTATGTCTCGGGCGGGATGAAGAGGATTAAGTAAGTAAGTAATTCTTCACAAGCCTAGAAGGAAGACACGCTGTAGATCTAAACCTAGTTTCTTGAACACCTCTATGACTGGAATACTCAAAACAAAATCATTGAACAGCGATCGTATACTTACCTTTATTTAGACTTTTATAATGTTGTTAATGTCAGAATTCGGACAACCACAGTTTTATGTTTGTGTGTGTAGGTTTAAACAGGTAAGCAAAAACGTTCCTCACATTTTTTTGGTGACGTATTGCATTTACGCGACACACTTTCACGAGACGAAGGCCGTACCATGGCAACACGACGTGCTGTTTTCAATAAATTATTGGAAATCACTAGAGTTCATCTTTGAAAAGTATTCTTGGATACTAATATGATCTCATAATGGACGAAAGGCATTCTCTCTCTCTCTCTCTCTCTCTCTCTCTCTCTCTCTCTCTCTCTCTCTCTCTCTCTCTCTCACACACACACACACACACACACACACCACAGCTCTCTCTCTCTCTCTCTCTCTCTCTCTCTCTCTCTCTCTATTTGCCTCTTATAGGGATCGTGGTCAAAGTCTCACAGCCCCAGAAGCTAAAAGAACTGTAACGGTCTCTTTTAATCTTCCTTACCTTCCCCATCTGCACAGTATCAATGTCTTCAATGTTAATCCCTCTTGTGGTGTGCTACGAGTCAGCGCCTAGTGCACCTTCTATGTTTATAAGTTCAGTTTCCCCATCTACATGCGGCTGTTTCATTGTCACTCTCCATCCACACTCACAGCCTGACTTGTCCGGCCAAGGCACGGCATCAGCAGCTCACAGGCAGGAATGCCAAGTGGTCGTAAGACAACCCACCGGTTGAGATACCACACTGTTACCGTGTCATTTCAGTGGGGTTCAGTGGGGCCTGCTCTGACCAAACATACGCAGAATTCCACTCGCGGAGCTCACTGCTGATGACAGTAGTTTCTTAGTTATGGAGCCAGCATGAAGGCCCCCTTACATCCATCCAACAACAGTCTCCATTAATTTCATTATCACACATCTAGGGGGCGCCACCATGTCCGTGCATCGATTGACTTCATGAGCTTTCGAGTACCAGTGACCTCAACACGAACTCTACCAAAGCACAGACGTGAGACAGCTCCAAACTGAGGTCACTGACAGCAGGGCAAGGAAGCCCACAGAGCTCTCTGATAAGTGAAAGAAACTCCACTGTGTGGTGTCAGTGTTACCAGCTGATCCCAGAGCAAACTCCACTGTGTGGTATCAGTAGTTTACCAGCTGATCCCAGAGCAAACTCCACTGTGTGGTATCAGTGTTACCAGCTGATCCCAGAGCAAACTCCACTGTGTGGTATCAGTGTTACCAGCTGATCCCAGAGCAAACTCCACTGTGTGGTATCAGTGTTACCAGCTGATCCCAGAGCAATCTCACTGTGTGGTATCAGTATTATCAGCTGATCCCAGAGCAAAACTCCACTGTGTGGTATCAGTAGTTACCAGCTGATCCCAGAGCAAACTCCACTGTGTGGTATTAGTGTTACCAGCTGATCCCAGAGCAAACTCCACTGTGTGGTATCAGTAGTTACCAGCTGATCACAGAGCAAACTCCACTGTGTGGTATTAGTGTTACCAGCTGATCCCAGAGCAAACTCCACTCTGAGAAGGAGCTGATCAGGTCAGAAAAATCCCACATTAAAAAAAATGCTTCAATGGTAATCGAAACCACGACCCAACACCAGGAAATCCATGTCACGGACCATCAAACCATGGCTGGTGGTATTAATTCATATCTCTATTAACAGTTGGCTACAGTTTCTTTGCTACTCCATGGTAATTTTGTATTCCAGGTGTGTGTGTGTGTGTGTGTGTGTGTGTGTGTGTGTGTGTGTGTGTGTGATAGAGATACGTTAACAGAACAGTAGAGTCCATTTGGTGGCTTCCTGGCAGCCCCACTAAATTCACCTGCAAACAGGTGTTTTTACTCGACTCCAGGCTTCATCTACAACTTTAACATATACTGGACCAAGGGGTGTGTGTGTGTGTGTGTGTGTGTGTGTGTCCCTGAAAAATGTTCCGAAAATACAGATTCGCTGATTCAGAACCTTAACTTTAGCACTTTGGGGGGATCATGCACAGGCCGTTTAACTTTTGCAAATACAATGAACGTATCTTTCAATATAAATTGTAAACAAGACGCTCTAAAAATAGCTAGCAAGCACTGCGTTTCACTGGGAGCTAAGTTGACATTTGCAGCTTGCATGACTGACTGGAGTTTGGTGCTTCCAGTTTTAAAACCACTAGCCACACATCACGTTTCGCTATGTGGTTGGTTTATCATTTTGAACACGCCATTGCAATCTATGTATGGGCATATTATTTTAAGTGAAGACAAAACTGTTATCTATCATACTTTAGACACGTTTCGAAACATAAGGCATACTCCAATAAAGATATGTCTGACTTTGAAATGGTCACACAGAGAAGCTTTCTTCGAAGCATGGCGGTCGTGTACTTCTTACTACTTGTATAATGTTGGTGCGATGTGTACGTTCGTTAAAAGTGCACATGATCTGAACTCTTATCATTCAAATATGATTTCCATCACTGGCACGTCAGCAAAGCAACAATTTATGGTTACTTGCCATGGTGGTGATATCACACACACATTTTTCCTCTGTGCCTCTGATGCCTATAAAGATGGTTGTCAAGCTGAAATAAATTGCAGTTTTGCTTATGGATCACCCAGCTCTGACTCATTAAATCACGATGTCAATACAATTCTCTCGTTCAAATGCAGTGATAACCACCTCACGTTATCAATCAATCTGGTCTGTAACTTTGTGAACGAGTGCCAGGATAAGAGCGATGAATCATTCTGTTATCATTTACCTTGTGTAAACCAATTCACGTGTTCCAATGGTCAGTGCTTATCTTTTGACAGCGTATGTGACCTGCTGTTTAACTGTTGGGATGAATCTGATGAAAAGAACTGTCGTGATGTGAGGACATTGTACAGACCTCAGCCATATTTCCCATCCCCTGCCTGATCGATTTTGACACCAAGGGTCTGTCCACTGCAACTCCAATGGCTTCCAACCAGTCCTGTCCTGACACCCCATTATCGTTGTCCTGGACACTTCAATGACTGTCTGCCTGTTTATACACGGTGCAATGGAATGTACGACTGTATTGACCACCAGGATGAAGAGAGATGCGAGGAACTGAAATGTCCAGGATTTTTTCGATGCAGAAGTTCTAGAATTTGTTTGCATAGTGATCATTTATGTGACGGCTGGTCTCACTGCCTAATGCATGATGATGAATTACTGTGCGATGTGACATGTCCTTTAAATTGTCAATGTCAAGGCCACGCACTGAAATGTGATAAGGCATTTCATCCAATACAATTCCCTCAGCTCCGTTACCTGGATGCAACAGGGTCTGGCATGATGCCCTCTGATATCTGCCACAACAGATATCTTATTCATGTCAACTTTGCACACTGTTCAATAAATCACGTGTCTAACATGACATTGTTAAAATCTAAAAGTGTTAGACCTTAGCAATAACCAGCTGAAGCAAGTCAGGTTAGCATCTTTTCTTGGTTTGGAAAATCTGCAAACATTGACGCTATCTAGGAATCCTCTCACTTCTCTGGTTAGGATCAGGTCTTCTGCTGTCCAGCAAAACAGACTGACAACCATAGACCTGTCACATACCCCACTCACCTCGGTTGACGCTCAAGTCTTCTCATCCTTTCCTCAAATACGGAAACTGAACCTGACTTTCACTTCCGTTAGTATTTTTCTCAGCAGTTTTCAGTCTTTACCTCTCCTGGCTGAACTGTACATGGACGGCAGTCCCGTTAAAACTTTTCCAGCTGATATTTTCGCACATCTTCAGCATTTAGTTGTCATACACACACGGGAAATTATAAACTCTGTTGTGATGACTTTTTGCCTCCTGACTTTGATAGCGGTTCGTGCTGCGCCCCTAAAGACGAGATTTCCTCGTGTGAAGATTTACTCCTGTCGTGGACGTACCGTGCGTTTTTATGGATGATTGCTTCTTTATCTCTGTCTGGCAACTTATTCTCCTTCTGTATACGTTTGCCTGTCATGAAAAGAAGCTCTCTAACTGGCTTCAGCGTCTTTGTCATCGCACTAACCGCAGCAGATTTCCTGATGGGAGTGTACATTGCCATTATTGGAGCTGCTGATGACAGGCTCAGAGGTAAATACCTCCACTGTGACGACACATGGAAGAACAGTGTGACGTGTCATGTAGCTGGCTTTTTCTCTCTACTGTCGAGTGAGGTGTCTGCACTGATGATCTGGCTTATCACGCTGGATCGCTTCATTGTTCTTCACTTTCCATTCAGCACTCTGCGATTTGAGAAAACATCATCACTTGTAGCTTGTGTCTTGACTTGGTTGGTTGGTTGGCTATTAGCTGTGTTCCCTTTACTGCCAATGACAAGACACTGGGAGTTCTACAGTCAGTCAGGTATATGCATTCCACTGCCTGTTACAAGACAGGAATTCAAAGGAAAACTGTATTCTGTCAGTGTCTTGATCGTATTTAATTTCACCTTATTCTTGCTAATCTCTTCAGGTCAAATCCTTATCTTCTGGTCAGTAAAGCGTAATTCATTGAACACGAACTCCACGAAAGTGTCACAGGATCTAACTATTGCCCGGCGGCTGATCAATATTGCTGTTACAGATTTCATGTGTTGGTTCCCCATTGGATTGTGTGGGATGTTGTCACTGGCTGATGTACCAATCCCTGGAGAAGTCAATGTCGCCCTGGCAATATTCGTTCTTCCTTTAAACTCTGCTATCAATCCTTTTATGTATACGTATAATACATGGGCAGAAAGAAGAAGCAAATCCCGAGAAAGCTAAAATGCTGACATGGCTGGAAGCTAATGTTCACGTGCTTACAGACCAACAGTGTGTTTAAGGGGGCAGTACTACTTAGCATAGAGCAATTTTAGTTTGATTTTTATATCTGAAGTAGTTTTCATCAGATTTCAATAAAAATTGGTCACTATACTGAAAGCAACATTGATCTTTTATAGAAAATTCTTGGTTTTATGTTTTATCATTTCTTGATTGTGTAATTAGTCAAAGACCATTTCTATAGCTACTGCATTCTATTTATAGTAACATACTACTCTGACCCATTTTATTCAGCTCTGAGTTCAGCTAGAGGTATAATTTTTTGCATGTAGCTGTAAAAGTAGTTTACCTGGATTATGAACCTCCAATACATCATTTCTACGGTAACTTTCTGAGTTTCACACTTTTTTAAAAAATGCTACAATTTGTCAAAATATAACACAAATCAAAGTATCATAAAATCTAAGTTATCACAGGTATAACCCTGAATGAGGTTCACAATCCAGCTTTTTATATGTAGAAATGGCACACAAAATTTCATAGCTCTAGCTTGGAATATAACAGAGATATGATTACCAATGTTGAAGAAAATGTCACTTTTCGGCGAAAAATGTCGTTGATAAAAATAGGTTGCAACATACATTTGTGAGGTCAATAGCAGCCTGCCTGGTATGGAAACCCCTCCAGTTCTGCTAGTTCTTCTCTGGCCTAGCCTCTGAAGCCTCTTCTTCCTTCTGTACTCCTTGGTAGCCATAGGGGCCCTGCGCTGTGCTGTCAGAATGTGGCTCGTGTCTTTAGCGTGAAGGAATCGCTCGGTAAACAAACCCACAGACAGGCCTAGCTTCTCCAGGATGTGCCCAAGAGTGTTGGCACCATCATTGAAAACACACACAGCAATAGCTACTGCAGTGTTGACAACTGTCAGGCCATTGTGTTTTGTTTGGGGCTGTATTTCCAGATCACACTGTTGATACTCTCATTAGCATTCTGTGTATAGCCTTCTAAACACTTCTGTAATAACTCAGTCTTTGCTAGATCCTCGAACACTGGCCTGATGGCTTCCATGACTGCATGTGGTAGATTGTTTTTGTGCCTGTATGTATCTAGAGTGTTGTTTGCTTCTGCTTGTTTGAATGTGCACCATGTAATGGAACACATGTTGTGGTAGTGTCTGTGTCTGCCCATGTCATCAAGCTCTCATAGACGAGAGCTTGTGGAAGAAAATGGCCCAGATAGCTTCTCTCATCTTGTTTAGGTCATGCTTGTGTGCTCTGATTGCAATTCCATAGTAGATTTGGATTTTATTGATTGCCTCATCTGTCAGCCTACCCTTCCCTCCTAGTGTTTTCCCATCAGCTAGTGCCCTGCCCTTCATCCCTTTCTTCAAACTGCGTAAAAATTGGGCAAAATGTTTTGATCTAAAATCCCTACATCAATGATTCTGTTCCCTTCTACTTTTTCATTTATCTCAATACCGACGTGATAGTTAACAAATGCTCAGCTTATCGATGTCGGTAATAGCTCATGTGAAGAGTTTCTGTATTATCTAGGCGGTGATTTCTTGTTTCGTTTTTTTACCGTCACTGATCTCAATTGTGCATTTTGATCGTGTTATGGAGTCAGAGTTAGATTTATGCCTTTTTATACGTTACTCAGGGATTAGACTGATTAACAACCTGTTCAGTGTATAGTAAGGGACTGTTAGTTTCAGTATTCGGCATAAAAGTTAGGAAAATATGAGGGAAGGGAGGAGAACTATTTTTTTTTCCCCTTAAAACGTTGGGTTCAGATAAATTGTTTCCCTTGAATAGGTGTAATGTAAATCTGGTATGAAAAGCGACTGAACCTGAACAAAAATCATCATGTACACACACACACACCACACACACACACACACACACACACACACACACACACACATGTATATATATACATATGTATGTGTGTTTGTGTGTGTGTGTGTGTGGTGTGTGTGTGTGTGTGTGTGTGTGTGTGTGTGTGCCCTTGACCTACACCTGGTAAGGAAAGCAGACAGTTTTCGGCAGGTTCGTCCAAAGAGTGCCGGTGACGGTTCTGCTGGAGTTCCTTCCCCTTCACGGACAGCGGTGATCTGGCGCTGAGGGACCTCATGGCGACTCTTCACAGTAAGTTCAAACGAAGTGAAGGAGGTGATCTGACGCTGAGGGACCTCATGGCGACTCTTCACAGTAAGGAAGATCAACGAACAGTAAGTGAACGAAGTGAGGGAGGATACCCGACAAGTTACAGACATGTGTGCTGAGCTACGTGAAGAGCTGACTGAACTGAAAGAGAAGTGAGAGGAAGTGATGAAAATTTAAATCAACCCCCTGAAAATCAACCCCTGAAAATCAACCCTGAAAGAAACCCCTGAAAACGAAAGAAAATTTGGAACAAAACGAAAGACTTTGGGGAAAAAGGGAGAGAACTTTGAAATGAAGGCTGACCACGTAGGGGACGGTCCAAAAGAAACGATGTCATTTTATGACATTCCCGACAGGGAAAATGAACATGAAGAGCAATGTGAAGGTTTAATCAGAGATCTACTAAGGGACACACTGAAACTGACATAGGACATAGACTTTGACCGACCCCAGGGGCTCAGCAGGACAAGACATTCGCCTATTATTGGCTAATGTACTTTTCTTTTTCTTAAAGACAAGGAAAGATTTTTAAGTAAGAGAAGTAACCCACTGGGGAGCAACATATTCAGTGGGGAGGATTCCTCCTCACAGGTTAGGGAGATTCGACGAAAACTTGTTCCTTATTAAAGACAGCCAGAAAATAGAAATAAAAGGCGACATAGGTTTTTGACCACTTGGTTAGAGAGGGAAAGATTTTTGGGTTGGACCACCAAAAAAAACATTCAAACCAATTTAATATAAAAGGCCCGACCAGACAAACATAAAAACATGGTATACATTATTATGTCTATAGCACACAGGGAAACAAAAGACTTTTTAACTTACTGTCTATAGCACACAGGGAACAACCAATCAGAATCACAGTCTTCTGTTAAACTTACTGTCTATAGCACACAGGGGCAACAACCAATTAGAATCACCGTCTTCTGTTAACACTTACTGTCTATAGCACAAAGGAACAACCAATTAGACACCTGTCTTCTGTTAACTTACTGTCTATAGCACAAAGGAAACAACCAATTAGACACAACCGTCTTCTGTTAACTTACTGTCTATAGCACAAAGGAAACAACCATTAGACACACCGTCTTCTGTTAACTTACTGTCTATAGCACAAAGGAAACAACCAATTAGACACACCGTCTTCTGTTAACTTACTGTCGTCACTGTGAAGAAAGAAATCCTGCACAGAAGAAAGACCCACTGAATCCAACTCCACTTTCTGAGCGTCCTTTTCAGATGGTGGGAAGCTGACATCTGTGACGTCAAGAACAACCAGTGCCTCGTTACCGTTGACTACTTTTCCAGATGTATAGAAATAGCACACCTTCCACACCTGACTGCAAACAGTGTCATTCTAAGCTTAAAGAACATTTTCCGCTCGTCATGGAGTTCCTGAAACTACTCGTGACTGCTGACGGGAGACAGTTCACATCAGGAGATTCCAAAAGCATTCGCCAACAGCTGGACTTTAAGCATGACCAGACGAGTCCATACTTTCCACAAGCAAACGGAGAGGCAGAGCGTGCGGTTCAAAACTGCAAGACGCATCCTGCAGCAAGATGACCCTTTCCAGGCTTTGCTGTCATACCGAGATACAGCGACTGGCACCAGCAGGAGGGAGTCCAGCTCAAACATGCAATGGGACGTCGACATACACACAACACTGCCTGAATCTTCCTGTTCGTCGTCAACCTGCAATGGGACGTCGACTTCACGCACAACACTGCCTGTCTTCAGGTCAACCTGCAATGGGCGTCGACTACACACACACTGCCTGTTCTTCAGGTCAACCTTTGCAATTGGGACGTCGACTACGCACACACACTGCCTGTTCTTCAGGTCAACCTGCAATGGGACGTCGAAAACTGACAACATTGCCTGTTCTTCAGGTCAACCGGTCAATGGGACGTCGACTACACACAACATGCTGTTCTTCAGGTCAACCTGCAAATGAGGAACGTCGACTAAGCACAAACAACTGCCGGATATTCAGCTCAACTGGAACACTGCAGTAGTCGCTAGTTTAGAGTGGGGAACAAATTTAAATTTTCTTTGATGGACTTGTACCGGAAAGTTGTGCCCCTTCCACACGCAGTCAGAGCGAGGGGGAGGTGCATTTTCACACTAAATGTCTTACAGAGTAAATCTTCGCCAGGCCTTCCCCTAATAGGCATCTCACCGATCCACTCCCAACTCTATCCACAGTAGCCAGATTAATGGGCTGACTCTCAATCCGCTAACTGTATCAGGCCTGCTTCATAAAACATTTTTTTTTGTTGGGCGGGGGCGGGGGGGGGGGGGGGGGGGTCATATATTTACACAGGTTGAATAACTAAGATAAACCGAAATGGCAGTGTGCACGGTAGTGTGCATGTGTTGCCAGTGTGTGTGGTGTAGTGTCGCGCGTGTGTGTGTGTGTGTGTGTGTGGTGGTGTGTGTGGTGTACCGTGGGTGGCGCGCGCGCGCGCGTGCCGCGCGTGTGCTCGCGACGGTGTGGTATGAAGAGACGTTGTGTTTTGTATGCTGTGCCCGAGAGAGCGAGAGAGAGAGTAGAGAGGAAGAGTAGGAGGCGAGAGCGAGGATTTTGTGGCATGTAGTGTAGTGTGTGTGTGTGTGTGTATGAGAGTGTGGGTTTGTATGCATGTGTATGAGCGAGTGATGGGGAGCGCGAGAGAGCGAGAGCGAGAAGAGGATGAGAGAGAGCGAAGAGAGTGTGGTGTGTGTGTGTGTGTGTGGTGTGGGTGGTGTGTGTGTGATGGGTGCTGTGTGGTGAGTGTGGTGTGTGTGTGGTATGTGGGTGAGAGTGTGGTGTGGGTGTGTGTGTGTGTGTGTGTGTGTTGTGTGTGTGTGTGCTGGGTGAGATAATTGCTCTATATGTTGTGCAGACTGGAACCAGGATTAAAGTGTTAAAACAATGTGTGAAAGTGTGCAAGGCCTACTGCACAAGCCTAGGTGCATGAAAGTTTAATGTATAGAAGTGAGTGAGAGATTCTGCGTACAACACGTCTACTTTGCTTGTGTAAACCAATGTGCATTGGGTAGGAAGGTGGATGTGAGTGTGTGGCCATGCATGGATATATATATAGATATCTAGATAAGGATTTATTAGTGTGTGTGGGTGTGTGTGTGTGTGTGTGTGTGGGTGTGTGTGGGTGTGTTGTTGTGAAGTCAGTAAGGCAAGTCACGTCAAAAATGATCTTTATGAGGTAAAGGACCCCCCCTAAAAAAAAAAGCTGTGGTGTGTGTGTGGTGTATCTGTGCTTCCTGTGCTTTAAAAAAATCAAGTCAAAGTGAGGTGATCTGTAACCGGCAGTCCACAGCAGCATGTAGGCCCTATCACCGATCTTACCAAGGCTAAAATAGGAACATGGAATAACAGTCTCTACAATACAATACAACGTAATTCAGAAACTAGTGGACGCACAATGGAAGTGTTGTGCACAAAGAACTGAAACGAGTCGTGAGTGAAAACAAAACAAGGAGCAGAGGAAGCTACAACAGGACAACAGGACCACCACAGCAGACTGGGAAACAAAACGGAAGATATCTTTCCACCCAGACAAGTGCCAAGCCCTCCATATCTCCAGGAAGAAAACACACGGACTGGCACCTATCATCTCAATAGACACAAACCTCAAAAGAGTAGAAGAGACAAAAGTACCTGGGGGTCACATCTCCCAAAGACTCAGTGGGGACACCCATATTTTCCAACATATCCAACAGGGCAAACAGGACCTTAGGCTTTCCAGGTGAAACTGAGAGGTGGGCTCCATCAGCATGAAGGAAACAGCCTACAAGGCCCCTAGTTCGCCCCACCCCTAGGGAATACGCCTCACCTGTCTGGGTGACCTCTACACTGCCAAAAAACATCGGCAACCTAGAGAAAAAGTCCAATGCCGTGCAGCTCGATGGGTTGTGACCCGCCACCGTCACCCCTCAAGTGTCGACTCCACGCTGCACACATCTACAGTGGTCCTCCTCTAGCAGACAGAAGAAGAAGGCAGCAATGCTGACCACCTTCAAATGTAATCGAGAAGAGGTCAGCATCCCACACCAAAATCCCAGCACGATCCACAAGACAGTCACACAGGGAGGCTATCTCCACCCTGCCTGCAAAAACGAACTACAGGAAGTTTTCCTTCTTCCCGAAGACTGTCAGGGACTGGAACAGCCTGGCCTCCCGAGGTTATCTCCTCAACCTCGGTGGAGTGCTTCAATTCCCGAATCTGACCAGCAGGCAGGCCCCCCCCCCCCGTCCCCCCTACCCTCGTCTACCACCACCCACCCCACAAGTCTCATACTGCCAGTTCTACATACCAAAACCTAGTTAGTCCACCCCCCCCCCCCCCCCCCCCCCCCACGCACCTCCCTCCTCTATACACATCAAAAACCATCAAAATGATGACGGTGGATGTTTAAAGAAAGGAGACGTCCTTATCTGCAGTCGGTTCTTGTTGACCGTTTTATCCTTTACTGCTTCGCTGTCGCTGTCAGTATCAACATTGTCTTCTTCTGATGATATTTAAGTATGCAAATAGTCAGCAGTCGCATCAGCGAACTCAGGAAACATCAAATTCGGATGCTACGTTCAGCAATGACGCAAGCCTAGCAGCCGACGCTTTTGTCGCTGACGCCATCTTGGTTCACTTCCGGACACACGAGTTCGATACGGTTAGGTCGTTCTATCGATTTTTTTTTTTTTGCTTTTTATGGTTTAATCAAACTGTAGAAACCAAAACCAAAAACGTGAAACTTACTTCGCTTGGAGAAAGCCTTAAGTTTCAAAAACAATTATTTTCAAAGACGATACTGGAAGATCAGTGGATGAAATTTGATAATGCTGTGGCGGGGGGGTTAAAGATGCAAATGATGATCACAACCCACCACGAATCGACAAATCCGTTTCGTATACTTCAGCTAGCTCACCCTATGATAACTAAAATTGGTGAAGATCTTTCTTTTTAACCCCTCATCGCCATAATATAATGCAAGTCCGCGAAACGGGGGTTTCCCCATTTGATCATGCGTCACCACATCTTTGGTGTCGGTCAAAACAGCACTGTTTTGAGGGCGTGGTTTTTTAACACATGGCATTAAAAACGATAACATAAACAATGTTACTGGCCGTTTCCGTGTATAATACTTCAAGTAAAGAAAGATTACGGGCTAAAGATTCATGTTTTCGAAAAAATACCAACATGCACAATTTTCACTCGATCGAACTATTTTTACCCGCAGAGGGGAAGTTCTGCTTTTCCCGTACTGCGTCACATTTTTTTTATCAAGAAACGAACTGATGATGAAAAGTGTGCTGATGCTTCGCCTGTGAGCCAAAAAGTCTGCACAATAAATCACTATTTACCAAAGTGGAACGATGATCACATCATTGTCAGTTAACTATGCTTATTACATCAACCAAATCCGCCGACGCAATCCACTAGTGAAGGGGCGACATGCCATCACGAAGCATTGCATCTTTAGTACAGCATTATGAACATGTCCTGTTGCGGTTTCACTGTTTTCCTCTGGCTTGACTTCCAAAGTGTTTATGATTCAGTAATCTATTAAGGCATAAAACTGAAGTGATGTTTAGGCATAATGCAAAGAAGTCATTTTTTTTTTCTCTGCACAATAACCAGTACTCAAGAAAAAGAGGACATTCCGGGAGTGCGTGTCAACGGATCAGAACGCAATGGAAATATTGCTTGCCGTTGAGACGAGGAAGCAAAAATCAAGATGTGATTAAAAAAAACCTCTACCTAGTTCTAAAACTGTCACTCATAAGAAATTCATTATAATACAACAATGTGCTGTAATCTACTTCCATTTGAATGCAAGGACAATGTTTAGAGATACATACACAACTGACAATAAATTGTAACAGTTGACATTCATGACATTTTCAGAACCTTTCTATTGCGCGAAGTGAGAAATGGTCCACTTCATATTTAAAAGCATTAATTTACTAACTCGGGTGGTCCGTAGCAAACTCCTCCTAACAGATGGAAGTTAAATCCTCTTGAAAGAAGGGGGGTAGGTTTATCGCCATGAATGGGGGTAAAAACCCCCACTGTTACCGGCGCCGAAATGCCGGTATAATTGTGCCTACAGCTGCTATTCTTCGACTACCCTTTTTCGTCTACAATATCATGGTTAAAGTACATGTGCCTTCAAAATTTTCCTTTTTTTCCCATTAAAAAACTTTGTTGTTAGGAATCAGATATCCTCATAAAGTTTAATGTTTCATATTTCAGAAAGTAAGAAATAAAAATTATAAAGTTTAATATTCCGTATTTCAAAAAGTAAGAAATAAAAAGTGGGTAAGGAAATGTCAGTTCTAAACCATGAGCCTTGATTTAGGCCTTTTCCACGCAGGGCAAGAGAGACAAACAAAAAAAAAGGAGAATGAAAGTTCAAAAACAACGAGCCTTGATTATTGGTCTTTTCCATGCAGGGCAAGGAGACAAACAAAAAAGGAGAATGAAAAAGTAAAGGTAAGCAAGGCTTCAGTCGCAATGACAAAGACTCAAAAGAGGGAGTGGGGGGTGGGGGACAGGAGAGAGACGGAGGAAAAAAGAGGGTGTCAGAGAATAGATATGAAACATATTGCACCGGCAGCCTAATGGAGTCGTTGAGTTGTGTGTGTTTAAACAGTAAACACAACCAATTTTTTGCGCCTGTCTGGTGTGGTTTTCGCGTCTTGGGTGATATTTCTCAGCACACGGCGGTTGAGGGACTACCGTTCCCTCGTTTCCGCGCGCGCGCGTTTCCGCGCGCGCGCGCGTGTGTAGTGTGTGTGTGTGTGTGTGTGTCCGGGGGAGTGTGTGTGTGTACCGGGGGGGGGGGGGGATCAATAGGTCTTTGTGGTTATGATATATGCATTTCAGTTTCATTGTTACTTGGTTTGATGCCATTTAAAATACGTTATCAGTGATTTGCACTGTCATGCGGGCTTGCTAGAGACCAGCTGTTCTAAATCGACAGACGCGCCGGTACGAGCATTTATCAATTTGGTGCCTGGTTCTTTTGGTTCTTCTGGCTTCTTCTTCTTCTTCTTCTTCAAATAATAATAACAATAATAATAAAGTGTTTTGAATTCGTCATGAACCTTTGCTTCACCTGGGTCACTTAGGGGTTTTACGATCGTCATACTTCTAACAGATATTTTTGTTTCAAATTTCAGTTCCATTGTTTTGCCACTAGTCAGCTTAGCCTCATTACCTGCACAGTTGACAAATAAGATGAAGAACAAAAAGAAGAGTTCGATAGTCAGTAATAATAATTTTGCTTTGCGTTTATATGCTGATATTACTTTGGCTAATGAAAGGACTGGTTAAAGAGCAACAAGCCGAGTTTGATGCCATTTCTTAGCTTTAAGGCCCTCCATTTGTCAGTCTCACCAATTCATGCTGTCATGAAAAGCTTGCATGTCCGTGAGAGTACCAGTCGAAAACTTTTGGCACAAACAGGGTTCCTCAAACGAGGATCCTTGCAAAGATCTAAAACAAACACATACATACACCCACCTCCGCGCCCTTCTCTCTCTCTCTCTCTCTCTCTCTCTCTTCTCTCTTCACACACACACACACACACACACACACACCACACACACACACACACACACACACACAACACACACACATCCAGCTGACTTCTTACCCTCCTCCGCCTCAAAAATGCCTGGATGGTTAAATTGTCTCCCTGGACTTTTTGGCACTTAAAGGTTTTAAAAGTAACAATGTTACATGTCCATGCAGATAGTTGCCTTCTTTTCTTTTGTTTTTACCTTTAATTAACTCCCTTACCTCCATGGGAGGCAGTGGGACACAACTCTGTAGAAACGGTTCACCAGTTCTGTTCTGTCAATTGTGTGCAGAAAGGTCTGGGTCTCTCTGCAAATTTTTTTTTCTCCAGTACATTGTGCCGAGTCGTCAGCACATCGTTTTTCCAGTACATTGTGCCAAGTGAGCCAGGTTTTCCAGTACATCTCGTTTCCCAGTAGGTACATTTTTTTCCGAGTACATTGTGCAGTTCAGTTCATCGTTTTCCAGTGTGTGTGTGTGGTGTGTCAGTGTGTGTGTGTGTGTGTGTGTTGTGTGTGTGTGTGTGTGTGTGTGTGTGTTGTGTGTGTGTGTGCAGTGCGCGCGCGCGCGTGCATGCGCCCCGCGCGCATTGCTGATGGCTCATTTGAAAGTTATTACCTCAACTCCTAATACTATTAAAAACAAACAAACAAACAAACAAACCGTTACAAAGCACAAGAACTTCATTTTTCCTCACAGTGTGAGGTGATGAACAGTTTGTGGCTTGGTAAGAAATACCAGGCGGCTATCTTCAATCTACATCAATTTTGCCAGGGCAAGCGGGGAACCCCCCCTGCTCTTTTCGATTTTCAACTGCCGTGGGTTCTTTAACGTGTGCAGGGGGCCAGGAAGGCACATGGGTCCGACTCGCTTATAGTCCCCATCCGATGGACTTGACGTTCAGTTCGATTTGTCATTCAAACTGGGAAAGAAAGGGCGAGAAAGGCAGGGCTCGAACCCCCGCACTTCTCACACGTTGGATTGGCAGCATTACTAGCAGTAGTAACAGCAACACAGCATCAGCAGCAGTGGTAAAAGTAACGGTTGCAGCACAGCAGTAGTGGGCAGCAGCAGTGGCAGCAGCAGCAGCAGTAGTGGCAGCAGCAGCAGTAGTGGCAGCAGCAGTGGTTGTGTAGCAACAAGAGCCGCAGCCTTGGGAGCGGTCATCGTCGTAGCAGTAGCAGAAGTAGTAGTGGTAGTGGTGATAGGAGTAGTTGTAGTAATAGTAGTTGTAGTGGTAGCTGTATTCGTGTGTTGTTGGTCGTTTGTAGCAGTAGCAGCTGCAGCGGATGCAGTCATAGTGATAACTAGCAGCAGCAGCAGCAGCAGTAGCAAGCAGAAGCAGTACAAGTAATACCGTTGTTGTCGTCGTCATTGTTGTCGTCGTCATTGGAATAAAAACAACAACTGCCCCTATGAGTGTTCTGAGGTGGTCAAACAGATGCCCTCACCCAGAATGCCAGTACTCCAGGGTCCGTGGTTTGCGCCTGTGGAAAGACTTTCCTAAAAATGGAGGGGCCGTTTCTCCCTATAGCAAAATGGTCTGGTGGCATTCTGAATCCGTGACTCCAGGATCTCCAGGATCACGAATCCGGCGCCCTACCAGCTGACCCACTCCAGCTCGCCCGACCCCACTGTCTTAGTCACAAAGCTAAGCCTACCGCCTGCCGCTCCGTTGTCATGGCTACAAAACCTGAGCCACCTCAGTGGGCCTACACATTTAGTTGACATGGCTACAAAACCAGGACTAACTACAGGTGCATTTAGTTGACATGGTTGACAAAACAAAACCACCTACCTGATATTCAGTGGATGAAATGGCAAACAAAACCAGTATTAACCAATCTCGTGTAATCATAGCTACAAATCAGGCCTACCTGAACTTGTGTTGTCATGGCAACAAAATCAGACCTATTTGAACTTTGGTTGTTGTTCTACGAAAACAAAATCTCCATACCTCTGGCTGCCCATCGTTATGTTACCTGATCTACTTGCTCACCAGCTGTCATGTCTACAAAACCACAACTACGTGATCTCATCAAGTTTCCGTAGCTCCAAAACCAGACCTACCTGACATCCATTTGTCATCTGTCATGCGGCATCTGACTCTCAGTTGCAAACAGTAATCATAACTTGCAAAAATAGGCCTACTTGAATTTCAGTTGTCATGTGGTTGATAATAACCACCGGCCTAACCGACTTTCGGTAATCTGTCAGAACTGCAAAACCCAGGCCAACTTGAATTTCAATTTTCATGGTTACAAAAACCAGTGCTAAACTGATATCAACAATCATAAACCGCAAAAACCAGGCCAACTTGAATTTCAGAACTGTCATGGTTACAAAATCCAGTGCTAACCGACATTCAGAAATCTACTGATAACGGCAAAAACCAGGCCAACAAGAATTTCAGTTGTCATCCGGCTACTCTAACACCAGTGCTAACCGACATTCAATAATCATGACTGCGAAACCAGGCTTACTTGAATTGACAATTGTCAATGGTTACAAAACCAGCATCCATTTGTCATAGACTACACAATCAGACCTAGCTGACATCCATTTGTAATAGCTACACAATCAAGACTGCCTGATATCCATTTGTCATAGCTACACAATCAAACCCATCCCTGACATCTATTTGCCATTTGTCAGTAGCTACACAATCAGACCTACCTCGACATCCATTTGTCATAGCTACACAAACAGACTTACAAAACCAGTGCTAACAACTTCATAACACACACACACACACACAAACACACAACACACACACACACACACACACACACACACACACACACACTCACTCAAACACAAAACACACACACACCACACACACACACACACACACACACAACACACACCACACTAACACACACACACTCACTCACACACCACACACGACACACACACACAAACCAACACACGCACACGCACACACACACACGCGCGCGCTGCTTCTGATGTATCAGTTTGTCCGTTCTTTTCTCATCGTGGGTTCTGACCTATCTGCTTCCCTGTAAACTGGATGGGTGGTGTGTGTGTGTGTGGGGTGTGGTGTAGTGTGTGGTGTGTGTGTGTGGGTGTTGGTGTGTGGGTGTGTGATGTGCGCGTGTACGTACCACCGCATGCAAATGTTATGCATGCGCGCACCGTTCATGTGTGTGCTTCTGTGTGTTGTGCGCATTGCGCGCGTGCGCCACGCGTTTGTACCTGTGTGTGTGGTGTGTGGTGTGTGTGTGTGTGTGTGTGTGTGTGCGTGCGTGCAGTGCGTGCATGCGTGCGTGCGTGTCGTGCTGACTGCGTGCGTGCGTGTGTGTGTGTGTTGTGTGTGTGTGTGTGTGTGTGTGTGTGTGTGTGTGTGTGTGTGTGTATGCGCGCGAGCGCGTAACCAAAGAATTGATTCCAGCAAGGTACGGTCTGGTGCTCCTGTTTCCTTGTGAAAAAAACAGTGTCGGCAAGTCCTGTTGATCTCGATACATGACCATACCATCTCCTGTTCCTTCTTGTCATGTGGACAACAGGTCTTCGTTTGGTCCAGTGGTGTGCCTTTACTATTGAGGTGTCCAGACCAGAGTAAGGCAAGCAATGGAGCTACATAGAATGCTTAAAAGAGCAAAACAAACCAAACCTTGGTTTCTTCATGGATTCCCCCCCCCCCCCCCACCCCCCCCCCCCCCCCCCCCCCCCCCCCCCCCCCCCCCCCCGCCCCCCCACCCCCTTTACGAAACGACAAGTCGCGAAAAAATGTGTCCCCCGTCAGATCTGAACCACACTATGAGCTTTTAAGAGAACAGGCTAGGTTAGGAAGCTCCTTTTGAAAGACAACCACCCCCGCAAACTTTTGCATTCTTCTGAAAACACCACCTATTCACTGCCCTTTTTACATTCTTTCTGAAGCCACCAACAAACAAACTTGCCACTTTCTGCATTCTTCTGAAGACAGACCCAGCGACGCACTTGCCACTTTTACGAAAAATGGTCAGATCTTTCTAAAGACACCAGGACCGCACTTGCCACTTTTTACATTCTTTCTGAAGACACCTGACCAAACGTACTTGCCACTTTTTACATTCTTTCTGAAGACCCACCAACAAACCTGTCACTTTCTGCAGTCTTCTTTAAAGCCTTGGGTTTCTGAATCTCTCGTCTTCTCGGTTGTTCTTACTTTACTTTCACTGACATGTATGCATAATGTGGGTTATTTAAACACACACCACACACAACACACACACACACCCACACACACACACACACACACACACACACACCTATATATACACATATATATTATATATCACAATGACACATTGACACCACACAACACACACACACACACACACACAACACCACACACACACACATATATATATGTGTATATAATATTATGTATGTATATATATATATATATATATATATATAGATATACATGGATGTATATATATATATTGTGTGTGTGTGGTGTGTGTGTGTGTGGGTGTGTGTGTGTGTGTGTGTGTGTCCCTCTAAGCATCCTAAACATACCTGCAAATAACTACAAATTAAAGAGGAATAGAGGGAAAAACAACACTGAAGGCAAGCGTAAATCTGAAAAGACATCACACAATGGCATGCCTGATAATGGTGGTGAATGAGCTTGAAGAGGTAAACAGTCAAAACAGCAGATGCTTGCTGGCTATTCTTCGTTTTCCACCAATACATTTTGCTTATTTAGATTTTAAGGCATCAAGTTTTAATTTATAAAATATGATATGAAATTTCTGTATTGGTACATATTTTTCACTTGTAAATGAGGAATACGCGCGCGCGCGTGTGGGTGTGGTGTGTGTGTGTGTGTGCCGTGCGTGCGTGCGTGCGTGCGTGCGTGCGTGCGTGCGTGCGTGCGTGCGTGCGTGTGGTGTGTGTGTGTGTGTGTGTGTGTGTGTGTGGTGTGTGTGTGTGTGTGGGTGACAGAAAAACTACGTCTTTGTAAGAACCTTTTTAAAATCAGTAGCTGAGGCGCAATGGTCATGCCAGTCATCATTGTCATCATTGTCGTCATTATCATCATCATTATTATCATTATTACCCAAACCTCAGGCGGGATCCATCAGGACCTAGGCCCATTTTTGTCTGCTTGGGAGTCTCTGTGCTGGTGCTTCTAGGGCATATTTGAAGTCTCCGTGTATTTTGTTCTCAAAATTGTTACACGCTTCTACCTGAAAGAATAATTGTCTAGTTCTTATTAATGTTTGTGTATTAAACAGATATCGTGCTTTCTCTTTGAAATTTGAAATTATGTGAATGAACAAAGAAGAAAAAACACAAACAATGTGAAATTACATAAATGAAACACAAAGAAGAAAACACGATGTGAAATTACATAAATGAACACAAAAGAAGAACACAATGTGAAATTTACATAAATGAACAAAGAAGATAAAAAACAATGTGAAATTACGCAAATGAACAAAGAAGAAAAAAAAAAAAAGTGAAATTACATAAATGAACAAAGAAGAAAAAAAAAAACCAACATGTGAAAGTTTTATTGTAAATAATACATTACAAAATATCGAACATTGGCGTGTCACCCTACATTTTCATTAGGCCACTCACCCCGTATCAGTATCCCAGATTCTGGAACCGTGACCATGAGAATAAATTGAGCTATCAAGATTTTGCTTTGTTTCTATTGACTTCATTCATTCAAACATATACAGTATGTCATTTTTTGTCACCCAGCCATATCACATCGTTTTAACCCGTTAATAGATCGCCAGATTTGTAACCCTGGCGGTCCTGGGGTTGTGGGTTCAAGTCTTTGCCGGGCCGTGATGTTCACCTGGAAGTGGACATTGGGTTCTGACTCCATGTCCAGAAATATACTTTGAATAAGACAAATAAACCCCCCCCACAAAAAACAAACAAACAAACAAACAAAACAACAAAAACTGAGGATCCGGGGCGTGAATGCACGCATATCTTCCACACACGTAGAAAATCCCATCAC
>JADBJO010019723.1:0-2500 GCA_016801955.1 Conus betulinus | reverse complement strand
CAAGACATCCGGGCGGCCAGCTTCCTGTTGAGTGACGACGGTCATGCGCCAACTCAGGAAGAAGACACGACAGAAGTCGTCACGCTGCCATCGTCCACGTCCACTCTACGTCCATACGGGACGTTCCCACCTCTCCCCTTCCCAAGGAAAGAGCCCTGTAGGTCGTGCAGGTCACGTTCAAGTCGCAGAATGGCAGCGTCTTGTCGCCGATCCACCCCCCAGCCTTAAGAGCCGTCCCCGGGGACACAGGCTAGTCTCGTCGTCACTGCTGATGCGAGGAAGGTTAGCTGCGCCGCCCTACGCCTGTCTGTCACCTTGGCGCCATCTGCAGGAAATGCAACATCCCAGCAGGTGCGATATTGCTGCTTTCAGATTTGATCAGAGGAGACGTGTTAGAGAGGTGCTGCTGACTGGATTTTCTGATTATGAAGACAACAGGGACCATGCAGGAGTTCGTGGTGCTTGTGAAGGATTATCGTCACTTGGTGTTGGTGGAGTGCCAGCGTACTGGACACGTGTCACATCGTTTGGCTTTTTAATATGTTCTTCATTACCATGTGATCCACGCACATTACTTTCTCTCTCGTCCACACACACACACACACACACACACACACACACACACACACACACACACACACACACACACACACACACACACACACACGCACTTTTTGCCAAATTTACTTGAAAGAGCAAGCAGTGAACATTTTCATTCAAATGTATTCTGTTTCATGCGCGTTTTGTTCAAAGAATGCATGTTCACTTTACTGGTTAGCCCGCCTCAGTAATATCTTGGTTGAAGGTGAGTATAATTATGTTTGACACTCCCATTCCTTGTTTCAGTTGGAATCATTTTGTAATGTGTCAAATCGTGGAAAACAGTAATACAGGATAGTCACATATATTTGTTGTGTAGGAATATAAAACACAATAATAGAAATATAAAACACACTAACACTGTTTGTACACTTGGCAGCTGCTACATACATACATGTGTCTACTATTTTACATTTTCACTGTAGCAGCAATCGGCTAGTCTGAATTAGGTAACAGGAAAGAAGTTAGAAAAAAAAATCATCAGAATTTGTAAAGAATAGGATATGAGACGTTTGGGCTTTGAATTTCATTCATGAATTCCACAAAAACGTCCTAAACCTATGTACTACTTTCGAAATACGCTGATATCCTTCAGTCTTCAATGTCAATGTTTATACATGCAACTTATTTCAGACTGCAAGAAAAGTGCATCATAAGAAAAGGAAATCTATGAACTTGAGAAAGGCGTAAAACTATGCTTTTATTTCAGGATATTTGAATGATTCCATGACTTTTAAATGTGTCCATTGCATGACAGTGCAAGCATCAATATCGAGAGTTGGTTTGCCTTCAGTTTTTGATGAATGTTCCACATTAAGTCGTTCGTTATGTACAAAAGTGTTTTCTAGTGTGTCCTCCATACCCCCGAAGGATCTAAAGGATAAAACTTCTTAAATCTTGAAACTTGAGTTATGAAACAGACGGGAGTGGCAGTGCCAGTCACTGTATCCTTGGGTTCTTTTCTGGGCTGTGAACTGCCAGATCTGGATACAGCTTGAGCTGTCGTTGGATTCCTTCTGTGGATACAGCTTGAGCTGTCGTTGGATGCCTTCTGTGGATACAGCTTGAGCTGTCATTGGATTCCTTCTGTGGATACAGCTTGAGCTGTCGTTGGATGCCTTCTGTTGAATTGTACAGGAAACTATTGCGGTAAAGGGTTAGGATTATTCAAAGCGTATGTGCCACTCCTATTTCTGTATCCCCCCCCCCCCCCCCCACACACACACACACACACTCCCTCCCCTTAGTCTACTGCCCTCATCTAGGCGTGTCGTCTGCGCACGCCTGCTGTTGGTGATTTGAAATGAAATGTTTGATAGACAAGGGAATGGGGGCGAGGTGGACATACCACACAATGGCAAGTCCGAAATATGACATGATATCAAGGGCGACGAAAACAAAAGTGTGTGTTCTGCATTCGCCATTTTTTACACCATAAATATAAAAACACGACAACCGTGTAATATTATCAGCGCTTTTTTCCTCAGGTGTATTTCCTAATCCTCCATATGCTTAAGTATTGACGGCGCGCTGTAAAGTCTAGAATACAATAAGAACATCCTGATCCTTTAGATATTATGATTTTTTTGGTTTTGGTTTGGTCTTTGGTTTGTTTTAGTTTTTAAATGTTTGCGATTTGTCCAAAGCAAAAAAAAGCAAAAAAAAGAAAGAAAGAAAAAAAAGTCAAAAAAAAGTTTGTTTGTGCTCAACCATTGGGGAGGTAACTCTAAAAAAGGACAATGCTTGGAAGTGGAAACTATAAAACCGTAAAGTTCCCTCCCCTGGAAAGTCCCCTGAGGAGAAAAATTGGGGCCGCATTCATATCAACTAACTTACATAGGTGCATGTTACTATGGTATATCTGGCAAAATTTTGAATGCAAACAATTTTAAAAAAAAGA